>JAPMOB010222626.1:0-19974 GCA_029875015.1 Lepomis gibbosus | reverse complement strand
GTAGAGCATTACAGTAATCAATCCTGGAAGTAATAAAAGCATGGATAAGTGTCTCAGTGTTTGCTTGAGAGAGAAAAGGTTGTACTCTAGCAATGTTCTTAGAAACATTTCTAATATGTGACTCAAAACTGAGATCTGAGTCAAAAATAACTCCCAGGTTTTTCACCTTATCACAGGGACTTAGTGCCAGCATTCGTAATTTCAACAGAACTTTCGTTGTTATATGCAATGACAATAAAGGCAATTATTATAACTGATTTTAAGCCAAAAAGTTGTTTAAATACCTAATCATGTGTTAAGTTCCAAAAAAAATGGCATAACCTGTGATCAGTGAGCAAAAGATCTTCAAATATACTTACTATAGATGGTGTTATTAAACATAGGTTTGGCCATTCTTTATAGTTTAGATCATTTTTTTCCCCATTAAATTTTAGGAAGAAAAATGTCTCATCTCTTGCTGCCTAGTTTACTACTGATAATGTTACTATTAATACAAAGTTCGATCTGTTAAAAAGTTAAAGTCACTCTAGGATTCTCCACAGGGAGGTGGTTAAGAGGATACCAAACAAACAGGAAGCAAAAATTACAAAACTAATATTACATTACTTTGACTGCCCTCCAGCAAAATATATCCATAGTGGGTTTTTTTTAACTGCTTATGTCTATACATGTCAGTCTTTCTTTCACATTTGTCCTCCTTTACCAATAACACGATTGATAAACAATTACCTTGAAAGAACAGGGAATAAGAGAGCTGCAGTAACTGAAATCAGTAGATGCCGTTTCCATCAAGTCTTCTCAATCAAGTGGGAAAGCCTCTGTGAAAACCAAATCCTCTGTTAAAATCTGTGCAAGTAAAATTATGGGGAAACCTTGCAGAGGGATCCTCCTGGCAGGAAAGTCAGGCGGGTAATTCTCTTTTGTTCTGAAAAAGGAATTCACATCAAAGTTGACGGGCTGTTAGAGTTACTCCACAGCCTGACTCACCTGCTGTGATCTCTTTTCTTCAGGAAACGCGTCTTAAAGAAGGAATCGTCAGACTTCAGCCTCAGGAAGAACCTCTGCGCTCAGAGTTGCTCAGTGGAAAGTTCACTGTGTTGGTAAGAGTTTCCTTTAAATCTCCACTTTTGGCATCCCTTAAATAGAAAGGTCCAGTCTGGTGTCACATTACAGAACAATTAAAGGATAAGGCAGTCAACATTCTATAATGTCTTTACTATAAACAAATCAAATGGAAAAAACTAAATCAACATTGAATAAATCCTTCTGACAAGTATTGTCTGTATATCCAAAGCCTGATAAGCTTATTCCTCTCTCCCATAGATCACAATTGCTGTGCAAACACATGTCCAGTGAGATAAATTGTTGTTGTTGATCCCACATACACTGTCTTGGTCTCACGTATGTTCACCAGGCCACCAAATGTGTAGTAATGCACAGCTGAAAATAGTCCCCAATAAATGCACAATTTACTCCTGTTTGAGTAAAGTAATGGGCCCAGCTCTTCTAGGAAATAACTTAGCCTTTTTTTAAACTGAAACTGTATATATTCTGAGTTTTGGTTTCAATGCAGTTCAGTGTTTTCTGATAAAATGATAGAGGATAAAGTTAAACATGCTTTAATTTTGTATTGCACATAATTACTCAGGCTGTGACCAAGTTAACAAAAAATATTCCACATGTTATGATGTTTAGGATGTTCTTCCTCTTCATGATGTGTTACTTTTCAGACGTTCAGGTTCTTCTCGACTTGGTCAAAAAAGCAACTTTAGTTTGAGGATCAATCAATACTGTACGCTTAAAAGGGTCCCAACTTGGCAAGGCTTAAGAGTACAAATTCCGAAAGCAAGCTCTCATAATGAGGAATTAAGGGTCCTTTTGGGGTGCAAGTTGTTGATTGACTGATTAGGCCAGATATATTTAGCCCTTTGTCAGCCAAATCACAACCATCAAAGATGCCCCCCTCCTGGCGTGCACACACACAAACACACTCCCACTATCCTGCGTCTCCCCTCTTCCTTCCCCATTGACGTGTCACAGAGGCATTGATGCTGCACATCCTCTTGTCTGACGTCGGAGTTCTCCAGCCTCAGCAGTGGGCTTCATATCCTGTGTGAGGTATTTTTAGCCCCCATTCCCGAGAACACGGGCTTATTTGCTTACAAAGGACAGTACCGTAGTATGTTAGGTCAGCGGCTTCAGTGAGAAGCCTCTTGTTCTTTTGACACCAGCAGCCTTAACACTGATCAGGTTTGACATAAAAATATGTTTTGTGTCCCTCTCAGGAAGAAAACAAGGGCTGTAAGATCTGCAGTATTATTATAGACAAGAATTGTTCATACTGCTGAATTGTTTACAGCCCTTTTGGCAGCATGCCAGTAACCAGCATATGAACTTAAGTGCCCCCTTGTGGTCATTTGTTCATCCTTCATTTTTGCAGATTCTCCATTTGGCTGCCTTGTTGTCACACTTTAAACCAGCCCCTGTTACCTCCTTCAAGTGATTAAAAGCACCACATGGTTTATATGAAAGACAATCCAATGGCAACATTTTCTTCACATACATAGTTCATGAATCTAATGAGAAATATAATGATAGTTATTGCAGATGCAGAAACACATAGGAGATAAATTTATATAAATAAACTTTCAGAATACAAAGAAAACGGGTTCCTCTTTTTAGTCTAAATTTGGAGTCTAGAGCTCAGGTTTAACCGTCTTGCTCTAGAGGGGAATTAATCCAGTGCTGTCAACAGTTCAGCACAGAGGTCTTAAGTTGGTAGTGAAAATGGAGTGAATTCATCTCACTAGGTTGAATGTTGATATAACCTTTTAGTTCTGTTTATTCCAGAGTGTACGGGACCCTTCAGGAGCCTCCATTGCCTTGTACACAGCCAAACTTCACCACCCAAACAAGACAGGCAACCATGTGGTGCTTCAGGCCCTCTTCTACCTCCTAGATCGGGCCGTGGAAAGGTGAGAGCTGCAGCTTTAGTTAGATAACCTCAGTATAAAATGTTTATTTGAAATCATTAGTAAAATGTTGTTTAATCAATACTGGACATCTGTTTTTCCCTAGAATAGGACTGGGCAATAGAACAATACTGATAATTATTGCAATATAATTTTCCTCAATAACAGTATAGCAAAGATTCAATATATCTTCAATAAATGTTTAATTTAATTAATTCCAATTTGTACTTAATTTTTCTAAGATATTTATTTTGTTGAGGAAAAGGGACTGAAAAAAGATTTACTAATCATAGCTGAAAGAAGATTTGATCATAATAGTTTTGAATGCTCTACCTAAGATTTGTGAAGTGATCCAATGTTTGGCATCAAGCGTTTGTTCTGACCATAAAGAAACATTTAACCACACAATTAACCATCAGATTGCTTTTACTCAGGAGCAAACATCAGCCTTTAAACTTGTAAGAAATAATGGTTTGAAATTTATTGCGATAATTATCGATATTGAATGGAATGAAATGTTTTTATCATGATAACATTTTTGGCCATATTGCCCAGCCTTACCCTAGAATAATATATCCTGCATTAGCATTGGAGTCTGATACAGCATTACTATCAACCACATACACCACCTGATTTCCAAGTAGATCAGTTTTCCTTAAAGGAAACAAACGTGTAATACCAAATTTGACAGCTTCCAACTATACTGTATTTGAAGTTGTGTTATATCAATATGCTGTCTATTCACTGTGTTGGGTGAAAAACGTGTACTTGTCCTACATGAGTTAGTTGTTACCTGACCTTATAGTTAAGATATCCAAAAACATTAACTTAGAAGTCTTAACTTCTGTTTGTCCACAGCTTTGAGACCCAGAGGAACGGCCTGGTGTTCATCTACGACATGGCAGGCTCCAACTACACAAACTTTGAGCTGGACCTCAGCAAGAAGATCCTCAACCTGCTCAAGGTTGGAATTGCAGTGCTGCTTTTTTTTCTTTTTTTAAATGTACATAGGTTGGATTGCCTGCCCTTGTTTAAAAATGATTCACTCATTTCCAGAGCCAAGTTAATACATAACTTTGGGTTATGTTCTTCATCCTGTGAAGAAGCAGATTGATTAAAACAAAGCTGGTGTCTTCAAGGACTTTAGTGGCTGTCCAAAGGGCAACTGAATGACTCACCAAATGTGTTGACAAGCATAAGAATTATTTAATCCATACACCATACGTAATAATCAGAGTGGTGCTTATTTTGGCATGTACCTTCAAGTACACCTACATCTACATCAAAGTATGATAGTGATTTAAGGGTCTAGTAGTATGTCATGTGGAGACAATAACACAAACACTTATGAGCCTAAATCTTAACCAATGGCATATATTTTGTGCCCACACGTTGATCTAAAAATTGACTGTAGTTGTTGAGTTGTGCTAATCAAATTCAGTAGTAGAGCTCCTCTATATAAAGAGGAGATAGCGTAATAGTGTATGTTTGGATTGTCTTGATATGTCTGTCTTTAAGAAATAATTAACTAAAAGAGGGTGAGCTACTGAGAGTGCACTGTCCAGTTCTTGGTTTGAGGATAAACTACCTCTCCTGGTTCAATACAAACCCAACAAACTAGCACATGATTGTCTAAATCATGACTTTAAAAAAATAATTAAATATATTCTGTTGAATATGTGATATGAAGTGTAGTTTTTTATAAGTTGTGCTGTCCTCTCTCCACCAGGGGGCGTTCCCTGCCAGACTGAAGAAGGTGTTGATTGTTGGGGCCCCTGTTTGGTTTCGAGTGCCCTACAACCTGCTCAGCCTGCTTCTCAAGGAGAAACTTAGGGAGAGGGTAAATGAGAGGAGCTTGTTACTCATTTTCTAACACATGTGCCATGTTTACTACTAATTTATTAAGAGTTTTGAAAATGTCTGTTTATGTGGACTGGCATACATGGCACTTCAGTGGCATTGATTGTTGCAAGTGATAATTTGATTAGGGGGTTTCTGTCTAACCACCAATCCACCCTGCTGTCTTTATATCTCTGGGATATTAATGCTTGAATTACTGGAGTCGATCCCCCTACCACATTACTGTCCCTGAAGAATTTTATTAGTATGGATTTTCTTAGAGACTGAGTCGCCTGATGGTCTACTGTAAATTTTTTTCATGCAATCAAGAATAAACAAACAAACAAATACAGTTTGACGTAAAATATTTTATAAATCTTGAATACTGGTTGCCAGACACTTTAGCCCTCCACCTAAGGATACCAGAGTTGACTAACTTTTACTATATAAACCTTTTTATATTTGATTGTTCAGCACAAGCAGAAGCTGAATTTTGGGGTCATGTTGATCCATTTTTTTCTTCAAACTCCAGGTACAGATGGTGAAAATGGCCGAGCTGCGCCAACACCTCCCCAGAGACTGTCTCCCCCAGCACCTCGGCGGTCTGCTGCCTCTGGAAGCATACAGCTGGAACCAGCAGCTACTGGCAGGCCAGAACGGTTGTGTAGACCCAGTGGACGAGCTGGTGGGCATCCCCGTAGAAGATTCTTCTATTCACATAGCCGGACCTGAGTCCATGCGCCCGCAGGAGCTGCTGACACACCTCGGCAGGCTTCAGCGCTCCGGCATCCATCAAGAGTATGAGGAGCTCCGCAAAGAACCGCCACCCGGAACCTTCCACTGTGCACAGTGCGTTTACAGCAACAGACAAGTGTATCTGCTAAAGACTTCAGGGCTAACATTTGGAGCTCTGGATTTTGAAACATGGAGTCATCACTGAAAACAACAAATTATTACTAATTCCCCTACTTTTTGTAAAAGCAATGAATTTGGGAATGATTAGAGTTACACCCCAAAACAGATGTCTTAGTTTAGGCTACTTGTGTTCATTGGGCAAATAATTATTGTGAACTAAGCTCGCATTACATGCTGAAGCAGACAAAATGCTGATAAATTTTGTTGGAGCTGAAACAATTAATGTATTAATTAATTTGCTGATTAACAGAATGAATTAGCAAAAATGGCAATGATTTCATTGTGTCAGCTTTTCAAATGTGAGCATTTAATATCTGTGTTGGTCATTTATATAAATTGAATATATTTGAATTTTTCACTGTTGGCCTTATAAAACAAGCTATTTGAATGTGCTGCTTTGGAAAATTATAAATGGCAGAAATTACTCAAACCTGGGACATCACATTTACAAATTTTAGATTAAAAATGTTAAGTCATGGTAGGAACTGGCTACAACAGTCTGTGTCAGTCGTAATTTTTGGTATTATCTGTCTACAGATTAGCCTACAATCAGGAAAGGAATCGCTATGGAGATGTGTTGTGTCTTGATCAAACAAGAGTTCGTTTGAAAGCCAGAAGGAACGAGGTTAGTACTGTTTATAAATCTGCATATTACAGGTGTCATTCATAGCATAAGGAAAAAGACTGCTAGTTCCATTCATGGTCAATCTCAGATGCTAAGAAATGTGCAAGGCATTAACATTTTGAAAGGCTGCCACACTGCCAGTATTCTTATTCACAAGCTAGCTGGTCCAGCCTGAGAGAGTGTAACCAAAGTATTTTCATTTTGTTGGATTGCTCATCTAAAATAATTTAATATTCCATCAGCTCCATGTAGACAACTGAGCTGTACATCTAGTTCACCTTTCAATGTTTTCTTGAACTGACATAATATACTTCAGATTAAACAAGGGTTACTTTCATTTTTGTAACACAGCTGTGTTGTTCCCACAGAGATCAGACTACATTAATGCGAGCTTCATGGACGGCTACAAACAAAGGAATGCATACATTGGTACTCAAGGTATGACAACTGTCAGATATTTTAATTAATGCTATCTGGATCGCTAAAGTATTTAAAGGGATACTTCAGTGTTTATGGATGTTTACATAGATATTTTTGTCAATATTACATAGATATTTTTGTAGCCTGGGAACCTGACAAATCTGCATGCTCATGTTTTATTTGCTCTAGCAAATGCGTCTGGTCCTCTTTTCATTCAGACAGATTTGCTGCTGACCTGGCGCATCCTTGCCCTTGTGTTATGCCCCCACTCGTTTTTGGATGAAAGCAAGCCCCCCTCATGCAGCCAAAGTTCGCTCTCATATCAGAGTTTTGCTTTTGCCTTTTAAAGTTACTGAAATACAATTTGAATTGGTTTGGCGATGCAAGGCTTGTAAATTTGCAAAGAAGGTCAAATTTATCCAATTTAATTTGCCAATTGGGGCGTGGTCATTATGTTCAGAAAACTCAAACTCACATCTCTATAAACCTTTTTATCCTAACACTGACATATCACCGAAGGGGTAGCACAGAAAATGGTCAGTAGCAATGGACCAAGCACAGACCCATGTGGTACACCAATCTTAACGGAAGAGCATTTAGATGATGATTTGTGAAACATATCCGAACATAAACCTTGTGTGTCGGGCCATAAATGGTGGTGGGGAAAATTAAATTTTTTAGGATAGCAGCATTCAGTTTAGTATTTATGCAAAGATTTAATTATCATTCCCTTGAGAGCAGGTGGCTTAATGTATTAAGAGAGGCAGGTACTGAAAGTGCACCTGGGTCTCAGGTTAGTTTTTTTACTACTATACTATAAAGTAATGATTATCTTTATTTGTATTTGGTACCAGTGTAGATCTTTTGGCTTCTATTCTATCTAATCAAAATGATGTGCTCTATTACACTGATCACTGGCTGAGCTGAAGTCATTTTAATGTGAATCACATGTTTTTATTGTGTAGGACCACTGGAAAAGACCTATGGTGATTTCTGGAGAATGGTTTGGGAACAAAACGTGCTTGTTATTGTCATGACAACCAGGTAATTTGACTTGATTTTGTTTGTTTATAAATTCCAAAAACAATTCATACTTGTTTGTTGGGTCAAAAGGTAAGATCAGAATTAAAACTGTGACTTAAATGTATGTATGTGTGTCCTGTCTTTGTGCTCCAGGACAGATGAGGGCAGTCGGAGGAAGTGTGGACAGTATTGGCCTCTGGAGGAAGGGGGACAGGAGGTCTATGGCCACATGGCAGTAGTTAACCAAAGGGTTGACCACCACACCCACTACAACCACACCACCCTCGAACTGCACAACACTGAGGTACAGGCATGGAGCACTGCAAGAATATGTTGCAGCAGGATTGTGCATACAAGACCAGCAAAGGTTTTTCATGTAGCCACAAAATTCAATTTGTCAGCAAACATCTTAGGGAAAATAAAAAAAGCACACAAGGTACATACAAGTAGAGTCAAAGATATTTTTCAGTGGAAATTCTGGCCAACAAATTGCTATAGTGAGATCAATTTTCCTCTCTTCATACAGGCCACATGGAAGCATCTCCCTGAATCCTGCTGGAACCGTTTCTTGGTCGGGGCACAGTGACTTCTTGGTCTTGTCCTCACCATCAGATTGTCAGGGAACCAGCAAAGACTCCAGGAAGTCATTGCTCCTGGCCAAGAAATAGTTCCAGCACATAACCCACCTTAAATGATCCATTCTTTATTTTATGCCAAGCTAAGCTAAGCTAAACTCTGCTGGCTCCTGCTTTATATATAGGGTACAGGCATGAAAGTGGTATTGATTTTCTCATTTAACTCTTTTTGCCGAGAGAAATATCGAACTCTACCTTTTAATGGTGCAATCAAGCCATATTTTAAGAGCAGAATGCAATTTTCAAAGTTACGAGAAATGCACAACAATCTTTTTACTAAAATAAGGTTTTTTTTCCATCCAGACATGTGAACAGAGACAAGTGAGTCATTTCCAGTACCTCAGCTGGCCTGACTACGGCGTTCCCACCTCAGCAGTGACTCTCATTGACTTCCTGGGAGCTGTGAAGAGACAACAGAGGAAAATGGTGAAGGCTTTGGGAGTTCAGTGGACAGGCCACCCACTGGGACCTCCAATGGTGGTCCACTGCAGTGCAGGGATTGGGAGAACAGGTGAGATTCTGAGATTGTATTTTTCCAAAAGCTAGACATGTGGTTGTTGACATTTTATCATTTTGTCATAATCAGATTTCAGGGACTGATGCCCAGTTTTTAAAATATATTATGAGCTTTAAGGCTCAGGTAATATGGTTAACACAGAGCGTGTTCTTGCCAATAAAGCTAATTTGAATTGAAATTGAATTGAGTGGATGAGATCATAAAGCTTTAGACCAGATTTGAACACACAACCTAAATTTGCATAACATTTTTTTAAAGACTGTAATAACAATTAACAACAACACTTAATAAACCCTGTTGTTGGCAGGTACCTTCTGTGCCCTGGACATCTGCCTGTCTCAGCTACAGGATGTAGGCTCACTAAATGTATATCAGACGGTGCGACGCATGAGAACACAGAGGGCCTTCAGCATTCAAACCCCGGACCAGTACTACTTCTGCTACAATGCCATTTTGGAGCATGCCCAAAGGCAGGGCCTGCTCCCAGCCAATCAGTGAGCTTCAGCCCTGATTTCTCAAAACAATCCATAAGCCCTGAGATTTCATCAGTCAATCTGTTAACCCCCAGCTGTGTTGTGTGACCAATTAGTGAGGCCAGGAAAATTAACTTCCTCACAGAAGCTGTCTTTTGAAACTAGGCCATTTTTCACTGGCAAGCCAGACCAAGACAAGACAAGTGTTGACATTATGATGTTTCAATGTGATAACATTCTCGCTTTGAACAATGTGACATTTTCTTTTAGCTGGACAAATCTCAGAAAATATATGGCGGCGTGAACAAACTGCTCTTGTGTTGTGCAGTTTTGTGGTCTGTGGGTAGGAACATGGGGTGAAGTGATGGAGATAATGTTCATTAACCTTTTGTCTATTTATGTGCAACTTTGAACTGATGTTTTAGGGGACCCAGGAGTAGTTCACCCCAAAATAAAAATTCACTCATTATCCAGTCATATCTTATCAGTTAAAACTCCACTAAAGTTTTGTTGTAGCTAAATGAATGCCCCATAGGCATAATTACTGTACATGGACAATATCTTGGTCAGATGTATTAAGTAACCACTGTAGTTCCATGCCAAGCTCTGCTATGTATAAATTGTATTTATTGGAGTTTCAAGTGACATGGGTGAGAGATAGATAACTGACACAATTTTCATTTTGGGGTGAAATAGTCCTTCAACAAAGTATATTATTTTCATTCCAAACAGGGAGCCTGAGCTCCACTGTCAGGCAACAATAAAAAGGTTTTAGTTAGGTCACTTTACACCTCCTGTGCCCAGGATAAAGTGCATTCACTGTAGTGCATTTTTAGCACATGGCATATGTCACGTAGAAGGTACGAGCTAGTTCTGCATAGTCTCAGGAGAGTCTGAACTGAACACAGGAGGTGAAACTGCCTAACATATTGGCAAAAACTATTTAGTCAGTGTATAATCTATATCCCCTCTGTCATCGCTCATTAAATTGTTGTTCATGTGAATTCCTTCTAAGTTGTTTTTTTTTTGTTCCTTTTTTCCAAATGTATCCACAGACCTTCCACTTCACCTAAAAATTGACATTGCCTGACTCGCAGTACAGACAGTGACCAGTGTCTGTCAAGCCTTTGCTTACTTGCAGTGCCATCATGCTTTGGTGATTGTGGGAATGTATTGCACCCACACACATACGCGCACACACACATTTTAGAGCAGTCAGAAGTGGCTATGCCATTAAAGTGTACATTCGTGGAAGTCATCAGTTAAGACCTCATGAGTAGTGCAATACTTTTTTCTTTTTTTTTCTTTTTTTACACAAAATCATGTCTTAGCACTTTTAAATAACTATTCCCAATGTGCTCTGAGATTAGTCATCATGGCAATAGGATGGGATGACAAATAAATTACTCAATAGTAATTCTGTGGGTCTACATGTGATGCTGTGATAACTTGATTGTTATTGTTAAATTTAGTAATGCTTCAATATAAAACATTTAGTGACATTTTGGACTAACTGTAAACATCTACATAGAGCTTTATTGGGACAAATCAAGAGGATTTTACAGGGAATCCTGAAATGAATGACAGAATAGCTGAAACAGCATGCACAAAACTGTGCCTACACTCTACCCTACCTTGAGAATCTGACATTTTGGTTGAAGTATATTTCATTATTATTGTGTTACTTTAAGTTCTACAGACTGTGGTTGTAATGATTTCATCTGGTCCCAGTATCTTGCCATTATTATAGAGTCATGTACAAAACTGAGTGTCTGTGTCATACGTTGCATTATGTTGTTGCCGGGTGAAAAAAAAATGTGTTCTTTGCTACAGAATTCATATTGAATTTGCTTGTAGTGAAGCATTTTTAAGTCTGCCATCCTCATGCACTCTGATTTTAAAATGATTTTACCTTTAATGATGGACGCAAAATGTGCCCTATTTTATTTTTCTATTGTATTCAACAAATGTTTTCATACGATTACCCAGGATATACAGTTATCTATATTAATTTTATATTTGTTCTATTATAACCTATTACTTTATCATTCGTATGACTATTGAATCAAGCTATACTGTATTAAATACAAACTATGTCAACATATGTTTTTAAAGGTGTGTGTTTGTGGGCATGCTAATCTGATTTAGTAGAACTGGTCTGCTTTTTAATTGGGAAGGTAATGTTTCTCATTTTCCAATCAAGAATTGTTTGATCATTGTATTTTCAATTTGGCAATCACAGTTTGACTGCTTTTGCATAAATGTATACTAATGAATACATTTATTTAGACTTTTCTAAAGCAAGGCAAAAAAAAGATGTAGGAACTTGTAAAGAAAAGAAAATATAAAGAAAACATGCACATATATGGACAGATAAGAAGTTGAGTTAAATTCAATGTCAAAATCAAATGGGTGCAAGATTTTCAGTAGCTATTAGTAGCGGTTTTCAGCAAAAAACTCTAATACTAACTCTAATCTAAAACCCACCTGCTCAACACCAAATGGCAGACAAAGCTACCTATAAGCTTGGGAACATAATAGAGCATATAGTCGCTAGAAGCTGTGTATTTCCAAAGAGTCAAAAGGAGTGAATTGGGCTTTTGTTGAGTTTAGAAAACAACTTCAAATGAGTGCTAATATCCCTAATCTATGCAGGTTGTGTTTAGTTTTAGTAGCCCAAACAATCAATGCAGCTTTTAAAATTTAGATCAGTGGTGGTCTAGATATACATCCACAAATCAGTAAAAAATCAAAATAGTTTTTTTTTGTTTGTTTTTTTTATTTCAGTAGTCACTCATCTGTACCTGTCAGATATCTGTCTATGTATCTATGTCAATTAATCAAAGATTAAGTTAAAAAAAACAAATATGGACCATTATATTATCAGATTCTTTAACGCTCAAATTTGTCGCTCTTGGTTTCAATAATCTATATACGCCAGGCTCTGTGTAGTGTAGAGTACACATGTACATCTTAAACTGAACTAACCTAAACCAAATTTAGCTCTCATTACAAGTCTAGGTACTGATTACTAGTCATTTCAGATGACATCTGAAGGTCCAAAACACCACTTTCCTCTTAAAACACTACTCCTAAACTACTGCATACACTCAACAAATACAGTGAATTTAGCTAGACTGTGGGAATTTCCACCACACCAAAGTGAGCAGTGGAAGCAACAGCACCGAAAAGGGAATACCCACAGAATGCTGTGTACTCCCAGTCTGTTGAAACACTGCAACCAAGAAGCATGCAGGGAACTGAATTCAGCCGCGTGTGGGTATTTCTCTCTCAGCAATGCTTATTTTTGGGTGTGATAGGATGTCCTCAGGGCAAATTACTGCTGTATGTTGCAGCAGTAAAGCTTAGTGAGGGTAAGATTCTGTGTATGCATATAATATAGATCGAGTGAATGTTTTTGGCTGGTAGACTGTTTTCTCTCCTAAGCAACGTTCAAGTTTGAAATAGTTAAAACCCTTTAATGTTTTTATCTAACGGTATCTACTCAGTCGAGAATAACATCCATCATCAACCTTATTAGACAGTCCTTGTCTTAATGGAGCACCTTTACACAGACAATTTTCCAACTTCTTTTTATTTATCAATGCATCACAAGCCCTGAATCCTATGTCTGATGGTATGGTCACAGACTTAACAAGAAGAATTAATTTGCAATGCAAAACCTCTAATTATCCTTTCATCAAACAAAGTTGGTGAGACCAAGAAAAGGTATGTACAAAATGCCTGATAATCAGAATCAAAGACTTTCATGAACGCACAACCTAATAAAAGAAAAAAAGCCTCTTGAAGATCTTGTGAATTATAGACAAATGTAAAAAGGTTGATTCTAAATAGAATTCATGTAGCATTTCTATGATAGGACAAATCAACTGTGTACAAGTCTCCCTCCATCAATCAACCGTGTGCAGGAAGACTTAAGGATTCAAGGAGGTTTTCCAATAGAATAAAGCACTCTAGAGTGTAAATGCTCAAAAAAAGTACTTCAAGATCATAAAGACAGGCTCCCATACATGACTTAAATCAAATTAAGAGTCTTGTGGCTGGATGTACTAACCTTCTTGGGGAAACACAATCACAATTTCTTTATTTTTCCTAAGTTAGTCTTTAGAAGAAAGTGAATCAAAATAGTGAGATGTGTTACCAGTTTTTCTTAACTTGTGTAGATTTTTTTACTGATCAACTAAATAAATGGAACTAATTTTTTAGGTCAACTTCGTTTTAATTCAATGTGATTGTCATAACAAATGTATACATTTACACCTAACAAAAAAATCGTTAGGTGAAGAGAAAAGGCATAATTTATAGTACTTACTTTCGTTTAGGTAGACAATTTGCCACTCTTAAAAGCAATAATTGCACTACAGTATATACTTCCCACTGCTTTAACTGCTTACAAGGGCCATTACAGGAACCAATAAGTGATAAGAGATTAAACTAACGTCAAACAGAAAAATTCTTCTGGTGTAATGTGTTAAGAAAGGTATTCTCTTATGGCACAGTAGCTCAGATGAAGAAGTTAGGAATTTAATACAGAATCAAAAAGACTGCACTAAAGCTACAAGATGCATGCATATTTGAGTTAGACCAACATCTAATAATAAACCATTTTATATTTACAACAAGAAACAAGGCTTGGAAATAATAATACAACACAGTAATATTTATTAAACATAATATCTGCTGCACTGAACTACACAGGTAAAATGTAAAATAAGCCCACAAAAATTACAGCACAATTATTTTTCATATAAATTAAAGGTGTATGTCGGGTTAGGGTTATATTACAATAAATATTACAATATTCCATCTGGGGTTTCAGATTTTCTCCTTACACCTTTGTTGGCAAACATTATGGAAAATACAAACACACAACCATGGCTGCATTGAGAGTAAATTTATTTGACAAGTGCAATAAATGTACAGACAGTGTGCTCACAATATTTTGTTTTTTAAAAATCTAGAAAAAAGCGGTGAAAGAAGCACTAGGATCTTTTACTTAATAATAAAAGCAGTCATAACAGAGTGTAAAAATAGTTTGATATGAGTTAATAGCCCTCATTTAAATGTTTACTTAAGTAAAAGTCCCATAAAAGTGAAAAAAGTATTAACAGCAAAATATTAAAGAAGGGAAAGTAGTTATAATACAGACTGGCCGCTTTGGCAAGTGTCCATTATTTTATACATTTCATCATTACTGATCTATTAACATGTAACAGTCATGTAGCTGGATAATTTGAACCAGTTATATACTTTTAATTATAACAACTTATATTTTATTTGTTGATCACATGTATTGTATGTTAAATATGAATCTGACAAGAAGCTGGCAACTTTAGCTGTCAAAAACGTAGTGGAGTAAAAAGTACAGCCGAGTAAACGAATACAATCTAAATAGAGTAGGCTACAAATACGTATGTACAGAACTTAAATAAATGTACTTAGCCTATTCACTTCCCACTATTCCCAATTTTTTTCTTCTCCAAAGATGCTAAGTTCGCATGCCTATACACAGGTTTCATCAAATGGAGACACTGCTGTTTCACAGACGCTGGCCCGGTTTTAGCGGGTGATATTCAAAATAAAATGACGTGTATTGTAGTGTGCGCCAATGCCAACGTAGGGGGGCGTCTCCAACTATTTTGTTACAAACACGAATCCGGAGTAAGGAGTCTTTTTCCTGGGTATGTAACAGCTGCTTTAACAAAATAATATTTACAGTACTGTTGCTATAACAAGTGAACGATGTTTATCTCGAATCAGATAGTGTTTCGTGGTCAGTTGCACCTTTTGTGTTTTTAAATTAATTGAAGGAGGCTTTTTTATGGTCGCAAACGGCTACAGAATAGCCAAAAAACATAACGTGGTAGATGGCCAAATAGGCAGGACGTCATTTTGTCGGCTAGTAAACAGTCTCTCCCCCGGGCTGTGTGATGGTAATCTGAGGCATGCCGCTGTCTGGAAGTCGAAACATTTTGTCTGCAGCGTTGTGTGAGCATGTAACGCTAACGGATCGGTGGGGGGGAGGGAGTTGTTGTGGTGAGACAGGTTAGACATTTTACTCTCGACTATTGAAGTAAACAAAGAATACCATTTGTTAAAAGCGCGGTCGTCCTCTCTGCAGGGGAAAATGGGGTTGATCGGCTGCGTCTTCTTATTCGGGAGAGCGCGGAGAGAATGGCGTGGCTCCGCCGCGCCGATGTGTTTCCATAAAGCGACGCCGTAGTTCCCGTTTCGTTTGACTTTGGCATTGTTTAGTAAGGGCAAGTGGATCAGCTCTTGCCGCCTAGAAAAGATGCAGCGTTAGTAGCCGCCTAGGCCCTGCTTCGCCGTGCCCCCGCCAGCGTTTCTTGCAAAGCCTTAATTACCAGATGATGCATTTTAGTACCATGAACCTTTTGTTTGGAGAGTACAGCCTGCAAATACCCAGAGTGCATGGGCTAGCTGATCCTCCTAACCGTGTGTTTTTGGTGGTGTGGGGAACTCCTCAGCCCGCACTGCGTTGTCTTGCATGCTTTTGCACAAAACTTGACAAAAACACACTTGTTAAGCTGTTGAAAAATACTCTTATATTGTGCTTTAACGCATTCAAATATGCGTATTGTAATGTCAAATACTGGTTTCGGTCAGTTTTGCAGAGGCACGCAATTATGTAGGGGAACCAGTCGGGATAGTGGAGTACTACGTGTATGCTGCAGCCTACGGTCACTGCTGAATCCTCCGCTTAGGCTGAGGAAGGAATCCCGGGCTGGTGTTTCAGCTCCGCCTGTCGTGGGCGATGGTTTATTTTGGAAGTTCCACCCTTTTTGGGATTTGTAATGACGGTTGCATGCAGCGATTGGCTAAAATGTCCACAAAGAGGAGGGACACCAGTGCAAAGGCAGACTCTCTCCTACAAAGTCACGTGTTACCAAACTCCAGGAAGTAGCTATAGTTGTGTAGATAGATAAAATCCATCGATAGATATAGATATGACACTCAAACTCTAAAAATATCCTATAAATATATGCCTAGTAATTTGCTGTAGCCTACAGCAGTGCAGTTTATCCAAGGCTGATCTCATATGTAAATGTGGGCCGCGTATTTAATGGAAACTTCGTACCAACAGTAACCCAATAGTAGCCTACATTTTTGCCCAGGGGTTCACAAATAGGTTAATCAGGCATTTAATATATATGAATACCAAATACACACAACACAAAATACAGTTATGAGCAGAGATAAATACATGAATTTATGTGTATGTTACCAGTTAGTCTTCGTTTAAAGAGCCTGATGGTTCACTGTCAGAGGAAATATCTGCTCACTTAAGTAAAACACAATGATTAAAGATGACTGACTACAAATATTAAATATCACTACTACTACTAATACATGGAGAGTGTGTTTTGTTAATTACAAACATACAAACAAGTCCCTCAGTAACACATTTCATTTGTGACGGGGTCTTGAATGAATTATATTGTATAACGAATTGTCACTAAAAGTTAAAAAAAATAATAATACACAGAGTAATGTAAATTCTTCAATGGTGAAAAAAACATGTATAATCTGAGAACACGTTTACATTGCCAGGGGGTCTTACACATCAATCATACAGTTACCAATACTGTTACGCTGCCCGCACAGAGTTTGAACAAGACTCTTCCCACTGCTGGCGTCGCGCTTCAAGTCAAAATGGGCGTGCTTGGCAACTGTGTCATAAATCCTTGATTGACAATTCGAATTCACCACCCGGATTCGTCCCCCCGCCCTTCTGTGGAGCCCCTGGACAAACTGACCAATGGCGCCTGTCGGGGGGCGGGACTATATCTGAAAACTCCGCCTCCCTCCACAGCTAACCTAACGGAGATTGTTTTCCTCTCTCGGGAAGATTTCCACTTTGCAGCCTACTGCTTGAATTGTTTATTTTAAAAATCCCACGCCACTCATAAGTTGCTTTTATCACATACGTCACTTTGGTCTCTTTCCCAACCAGAGGTGTAGCGGTTAAACCACAAATAACGGATTATCAAAGCATCATTTGGGATCTTCGGCTATTTAGGAGAGGGGTGAGTTCAGCTGAATCCATTCAGCTTGCTAATACAGCTAGCTACCTACCGTTAGCAGACGTTTTAAGTCAACAACACGGGGAATCGAGATTTATTTGTATGTCAATCACTCGTAACGAGACCTGATATAAGTACTCTAATAAATCGATAGATAATGCTCGCTTCAGATAGCCTGTTTCAGCAGCAGTGATCGCTAATGGTTAGCTGCATGTGCTTCCCTGCTAGCCCCGGACAGTGCTCGGTGTCGGGCTAACGTTGCTCATTTTGTTTACATTAGCTAGCAGCTAACTGGCAGCTCACATACCGTGTCGACAAACTGAGTTCTCGGCGTAGTTGGTAGAAATAAACGTTTCCGTATACATTCAATATAGGTAGGCAGTCAAACGTTTAGCAAGTCAGCTACTTTTCGTGCTTACCTGCTTGTAATGGGGTGTAATTTGCTGCACTCCTGCGCCACGCTCTAAATGGCGGGCGTGGGGAAAGCGTCGTACTGTAACTCGAGGTCGGTGCTTGTGTTGCCAGGCCATAAAGGGGATGGTGAATCGCTGTTGTCGGCTAACGGCTGTTAGCATGCAGCTAACATACAGAACTGTATTTGCCTCTACGTGACTATAACGTTGCTACACTAAGTGAAGTTAAGGTGTCTATAAATACTGCAGCCACGCTTTCTTTGGCTGCGGCTGTTTGGAGCGAGACTTGTTGGTGAACAGCTCACCACAGCACTGTCGAAGACCGAGCGTTACTTGGTACACTTCAGTTTGACAGCCTTTATGTCACTTATGGTCGATGTTCGGGGTTTGAAACGTTATTTATTCTCCCCCTTCGTGTTTCTAGCTCTGTCTTTCGATAACGCCATTCATTCATATGCTCAGCAGTCGTTGCTGTCTTGAGGAAGTTGTGAATGGCAGACTGAACTCCCACGTTCCCTCAGCACCTGTTTGTTGCATCGGTGACGTAGATTGTCTGTATTTCATTGGCTATGGGGACTGCAAGTTTTACATTCAGTACATGTTAACATTTAGATACCTGTAAGGTCTCATTATAAGGCATCGCTTTAGCACTGAGTGGGCACCTGAGTTCGTTGACAGTATAAGAAAGGCCATGTTGAAAAGTGGTATCTGTTGTGTGCAGTATTGTGAAGTATACGCCCATTCTTTATTAAATCCCAAACTGCAGTTCCCAGTTGTTGAGATGTGATTTAACTTTGGGCAGAACACATGTCCTCAATTTATGAGACTGTTCTTCATAACAAAGAGGGTGAAATGTATGAAAGGTAATAATCCCATGATCTTTTCGGACATTTTGGACAGTTTGCCCTTTTACCAAATAAGATTTCCCTTTATTATTCAAAGAAAGGGATTAGTTACATAAAAATACATGAAATAAAACAACAGAGACCGTCCAAACAGGGCCGACCGATATGGCTAGAAATTTTATAACAATAAAACATTTGATATCGATAATTATCATGATAAATCTCAAATCATTATTACTTTTCAAATCTTAATAGAAAAATTAAGTGTTAATTTGTCTGTGATTCAAATGAATAAAATCAAACATTAATTGAACATTTGTTTTATTGTTATTGAGTAAAATTATATCTCAATAGTTTTTGTTGTTTATTGCCCAGCCCTACATGTACATTGTTAATTCCAGGTGCTCTGTGTTGTCGATTCTCACGGGCTAATTGCTTACTCCCTCCCTCCTGACATCCTCTAATCTACTTGTGCCCACACCGTTTCCTCATTTTCATACTGCTGTTCCACCATTTCTGTGTTGACGTAGCTGCTCTGTTGTTACGTATGCAGCAGGACGGATCTTCAGGTTTTGGGGCCGATGGCACATCAGCAAGCCAAATTGTTGTCAGACACTTAAAGTAGGTCTGTAATGACAAAGACATAATTGTTAGTCAGTGTAACTTTAGTGTAGTCACTGGAGGGGGAAACATTCCAAAGTATAACACAAACTATAACTGACAAGTTATTAAATCATCACAGTCCCAACTGGTGACGGCTATGAACTCCCATGGTTCTTTGTGTCATTAAAAGCATTGGATGTTGACTATATGGTCAGAAATCATGTAATAATTTTCTTCATGAGCCAAACAACAGTGATGACTAGCTGGCACTGTGTGTATCCATAAATTCATGGTTGAAAAAAATTATATTGTCATATGTTCCTCAACAATTTTATTCCCAGGTCTCTCAGCTCTTACGATTATGAGTTCATAATGAAGCGGCGACTGGAGGATCAGGAAACGGTTTTTGCGTCCCAGCAGCGGCGCCTTGCTGGCAACGCGGAGGCTTTCCAGCATCGTGTCCTGGCCCCTGCTCCAGCCCCAGCTGTGTATGAGGCTGTGTCCGACAACATGCAGCCCACAGCAGGCGTCCAGTACTCCGTCCCCCAGGGATATCAGGTATACTCTACTTGTGCACTGTACATTGGTTTTAACCTAATGTATTAGAGTTTAAACTATTATATATATA
>JAPMOB010222623.1:184-31715 GCA_029875015.1 Lepomis gibbosus | reverse complement strand
AGTTTTCAAACACTTAGTTTCAACCTTTCAGAACTTTATTTTCAGTTTTGAATCCTGGCAGGATTTTAATCCCATAAACTTCTGTTTCCTTTTTTCCCACTAATCACAAACACTTAGCACAGCCACATCTCAATACTGTAAAATTCATATTTACTGCAGAATAAACCAGCAGAGCATACAATAAACACTGACTGTTTCAAAGTTAATTTTGCACTTACATGTTTTATCATGTTTCAAACACATACACACACACACACACACACACACACACACACACACACACACACACACACACACACACACAGTATACATTTTGACCCATAATAAGAGAGTACAATTTGCTTTTTGATGCATGCAGACAATATATAAGGACAAGCAGAGACTGCATGCGCAGTCTCTGCTTGTCCTTATATGCACTGCCCATATTTCATGTTCAAACTGAAAGCTGGATATTTTTAGATAAGAGTATCACCATTCTGTCAAATTAGACTCAAACTTTATGAGACAGAAAATGAAATCTTCCAAACAATCCACCAACAAAGTCTCATTCATTGAACTTCCTTGAAAAGGACAGCAAATCCAAATATATATATGTATATATATATATATATATATAATCTCTAGTCTCTACTCAACCTTTTATCAGAGAAGAAAAGAAGCTGTGCAGAGTTCATTTGCAGTGACAATGGCATAAATTAACAATAGGTAAAATCATTTTTTATTAAACTGAAGCCACTAGTTTTATCATATGAACAAGATCAATATTTCTCATAAGCAACTACTTACGAAAACCACACAATACCTACAGATATTTAACTTAACAACAGGAGTGGTGGAAGAGCTGGGACACAAGGGGGATGTAACTGAAGTTATTTTGATTATCAATCAATAAATCGATTAGTCATTTGATCTATAAAATGTCAGAAAAAAAGTGAAAAATGCAAAACACAATAATCCGGATCTTAAGATTATTACTTGTTTTGTCCAGACAAACAGTCAGAAACCCAAACATATTCAGTAGCTGCTGATTAATTTTCTGTCGACCTACTAATGATCTATCAGTTCAAAGGGGCACACCACCGATAGGCGTCCGCTGCACCTCCACTTTATGGTTTTGAATGTAGTGTAACCTGTTTCTTTCTCACTCTCACTCTCTCTCTCAATCACCCAGAGCAAGTGTCTTGGATGAACAATGGCAAGTAGCACTATTGAGAAGGTGCCTTGAAGGTTATATAGCAAGGGGATAGGTGACACAGCAGCCTGAATCACGACACTCTCACTGTGAATACGTCTGTGTAGATGTGTCACCTAAGCCACCCTGCAGGATGTAAACTCCCTGCTGCATCAGGAAAAGACTGTGATTATCTATTAGCTACATGCCTGTAAATAAGCACTATGTATATTATGAGTAAATTAGCTACAAATTGATATTTTTTAAGGTATAGAATCTCAAACAAAAGTGTTGCGTAAAAATGATTGGATCTCTCGTGCACATCCAGCAGCATGTAATGATGAAGATGTCCACTTTCTTGTGGTTCACAGTGCCTCTCACAGTCATTGTGAAGTGATCCTGCAGGGAGAGATGGACCAACAGGAGATTTAGAGCCCAGTGTGCAGCCGTCATCGGACGGATATGCCTTTTGAACAATTATAGAGATTACATGATTTGTCTCTGCACACAAAAACTCTCTGTCAAGGTCGCAATAAATTGTAAATTAAGTGTGATTGTCAGATTATCATCTTAAAACATCCGATTGAGGAATATTCCAATATAGCAAGTTAACTCAATGAACAAAACAGCCAGTACAAAATTTAGTTAGGACTTAACTGAAATGATAAACACGTATCATTTGAGCTCATTTTTACAGGAACCTAATCTATTTAAAATAAGTCCTGTGTCATATTTTACACACTAAATCAAAAAATTGATGTAATACTTTTGAATTCTCTGCTCTTTACTGTAATTTCTTTTTGTTGCAGCAAATAAAGCGAATGAATGATAGTATTTTATGAAAGCTTCTGAAGCTGTGAATACCATTTCTGAATACTGATCGTAATGGTGGGTATGATGCTCATATTGAGCACAGTGGAAGTGTTGTCACTAATCAGTAATTGGACCCTTGTTATTAAGACAGACTTGTTTTAACAGACTTTGGGGAGTATTTGTGTAGATTCACAGTATGTGGCATTGTGCAGGTTACCCCGTGGATGAAACTCTAGTTTCTTACATGAAAAGACAACATTTGTTCAACTCACAAAGAATTTGGCAAGCAGAAAATTGTTTCATTATTCATTGAATTCCAGTGCCAAATGTCAGCTCCTCTGGAAACTGTGAAGAAGTCTGATAATAAGTGTCAACACAGACATAATGTCCTTTACACAAAAGCTCTGAGGATCTGTTATCCTGAATTTAAAAACCTGGAAACAACTGAAAAGAGTTTCATTAAGAGTCGGTTAGGCTTTCAGATTGCTTTGATTGCTTTGGATCTCATTGATCCAGTTACTAAAGCTATCAATTATATCAAAAGAATCATATTTAAATATTAATATAATAACAGTTTATTGATTTATTACCTCAATAAACAGGAACTTGTTTTACTCCTATTACTCCTAACATTACTGATATAAACAGATATTTGACAGCATCAAAAAACAATAAAACCTTGATTTAGCTGCTAACTAATATTGGTCTGTGCTATCAAGACCTGTGATAGCACATTCCAATGACATGTCTTCAGCTTTGGTGGGGGTCTACCCATTTTTATGACACTTGGATGATGATTTTTTTGTTTTGAAAAGAATTAGGCATGACACGATAACCTTAGACTGTTTGGTTTGTGTGTAATTTTCTTTTGTTTGTTTGTTCATCCTGCAACTGAGGGGGAGGATGATGTGAATAATTGCTGGCTCACTGCAAAAATGGACATATGAAAATGAAAAATTAAAGCTGTGCTAATTGACCAAATGCTTTTCAGGCTGTTGATTTAAGGGTTGTCACCCAGTCACTTATGCCAACAAACTAAATATGCACACATGAAATACTAAACTATCCATTCTCTTACTTCTATAATCTTTGCACATGCACACACACTCACTCACTCTCTACTTGACCCAGTTCAGTCGACACACGAGGAGTCATCTCAGTACACATATCAGTAGTGTTGACCCAGCAAGGGGCCTGTGTGCTGTGTCAGGGGGCTCCCTGAGTTCACCTCACAATGAGTGACTGTATACTTTAAGTAGCAATATAAATGTAAATTAGTCCCTTGAATGTAGAGAAGATGGAGTGCGAAGAAACAATATATGTTTCCAGATAAGTACCAATGATAAAGAAGCCATGAAAATGACTGTCTGGATTACGTGCTTGTTGTGAGGACATAATCCTCAAAGTGGGTGTCTCTTTTGACAGTTGAGCCGTTATTTCTTGATTTATTGTTAAAAAGCACACTGTACATTTGTGTTGTACTGATAAAGATTTCTTCATCTTAACTTCTGTATCATCTGTCCATCTCTACGACAACGCAACTTTTTGAAATTGAAATTGTCTCAGCACAATATAAGTCAGTATAAGTCGTGTGAAATGACACATGAATAGCAAAAAAAAGACAATGTGATAACACCCAAAATTGCTTTGGAGTATTTTTTTCATACTCTATTTAGTGACACCAGGCCTTTCTACTCTACTGGGTGTTAGTTCTCTCTTTTGTATGTATTTTCAGTAATGCAATCATGGCTGATTGATTATTTATTTATTTTGTATTGTTGTGTTTTGTACTGATTTGTTTTCTGATTGTTCTTGTGTTTTGGGGACACCCATGAAAAGAAGATAGTACTTTTTAAGGGGTTTGTCCTCCTGATATGAAACATTTGACTTATGAATAAATTTCATCAGCTGCTCACCAGTCTATTATGGCCACTTTCAGGTCAAACTTGAAAAGTGTCTACAGGCAAATCAACTAAATGACATGAATGAAAAGCGCTACAGAAAATATCCTACAATGTTCCGCTAACATGCTGTATAAAATAGCATTAAAAAGTACAAAATGGTGCAATTCATGTATAACCCAGCAAAGGTCCTTCTGCTTGACATTTTGTCAGTGGCGGAACAAGTACTCAGATATTTTACTTAAATAAAAGTAGCAATACTACAATGTAAAAAAGTCCTGAATTCAACTAAAAGTACACAAATATTAAATATAGTACTCACTATGCAGATTGCCCCCTCTCATAGTGTTAAATCATGCCTTCAATGTTTTGAAATATGATATGTTTAGTTCATGATGCGCAAGATAAAGAACAGGGCTGGCTTGGGACACCAGTACACCATCCTTGTGGTCCCCTTATGCATACTGTCCAATTCCTCCAAACCACTACAAAGCTGAGTAGTAAGTGCTGTGGATCAGAGGTGTGTCGGCCCACGAGGAAAATGCCTGGTGTGCCAGATTATAATTCCAGTGCTGCTAAAGAATGATTCATTTGGACTCACTAGTTAGTCTTTGTTGCAGGCCGATTTACAACTTTATCATTCTTGTACATGCACACAATGACATCATGTGAATCCCTGCATAGCCTTGCACAACTCCCAGCTGAGTCGATCTCATCATCACCATAAATGAAAACAGCTGTGTATGTGGGGCCTATGTAACAATGCTTCAAACAATAAATTGATCATATGTTTTATATGTAAAATCAAAGTAACTAGCAACTATAGCAGTCAATTGGTGAAGTGAAAAGTTAATCCATCTGAAAATAGAAGTACAAGAACAAATACCTCATAATTCAATAAGTTTTGTGCTCTTAAGTTGGACTGTGGAATCAACATGGACGCTATAAATATGTGTTGGATTTGCAGAGCATACAAACAACACACAGACATCTTGTTCACTCTACATAGACAGAAAATGAACCGTTATAACCATATTACAAAATACATATTTGCAAAATATGCAATTTGTGATTTTGCACTACTACTACTCTTAGTTCTACTAACGTTATTTGTTCTGCTTAGTACAAATTCAATGTCGTGACGAAACACGCTCTGTGGCGCCATTTGTTCCTTTAGGCTACTGTAAAAAACATGGTGGCACAACATGCTGATGTCCAAGAGGACATGCAGTGTATGTCAAGAGAAATGGCTCATTCTAAGGTAATAAAAACATAACAGTTCATTATGTAGGATCTTTATGCACCCCTGAAAACATAGTTATGGATATTATATTGCATTTCTGTCTATAACTCCTCCTAAATACCTGACCTTAAATTGCTCTATAGATGTAAAGGTGGGTTAGTGATAAACTTGCCTCTCTCCCAGTGTGTGCTGGGACCTGTTCCAGCCCTCTGTGACCTTGCACAGGATAAGCAGGTATAGAAAATGGCTGGGAGGATGTTTGCTGTTGTTTGTGTCGAGAGGGAGCATGACTCAGCAATCGACCAGTGGGGATTGGGACCAGCAGGTTAGAGGGGAAGAGTCTGTTTTCTCAGAGCTCTCAAAGGCCACATAACAATCTCACATCTCAGCTCGTCTGAACCTGCCACATTTCATTTGATGTTTGTTTATCAGTCTGGGGTCGAACACCTCCTCCTCCTCAATCAAAAAAACAAGCCTTGCATTTTTCAAGACAAGGCACTTTGAACAATACAAAGTTTCAGCAAATGTTTGCAGTTCAACAAAAGGAATCATGCAAATGCAGCTTGCAGAATTATGCAAATCATTCATCACAGCGAGACCAGGGAACAAAGAAAAAAAGAAAAAGATGCATATAAATAAAACAAAAGTGCTGATAGACTGAGAGGTTTAGATATGAATAAAGAAAATTGTTGTGAATGTTACTACAATGCCCAACTATTCCATCAACAAAAGCAGATAAGTATGCAGAATTAAAATAGCAAGAATTTTTAAAGAAGTGTGGATTTTAACATTGTGAGTGTGCACGATCAAATGCACTTGTACACAAGTATACACATTAAAATAAATTTAACAATATAATATACTGTATATAGAATGTGCAGATTAGATGCATGTGTGTCAACTCTCCATCTATTGAAAATCCAAATGTGGTAATGACAAGTGCCCTATTAAGATAAATCATGGTGGTCTATTAGATGCATTTACTGTATATTTATGAATCTTCCAAAGAAGAGCAGTGTGCCCTGCTTTTTGTTAGTTGTACGACTAATGCATCCTTACTCCACAGACGGTATTCAGTGCTGTCTTCCTCCAGTCAGCTCTACGTCTGGGCAAACCTCTCCACCATGCTCCTTCCTCTCAGTATTCACACTGATGCACTGGACAATAATTGTGCCATCAGAAAATGTCTGGAGTTAGACTGTGAGCTGAGCCTGAGGCATGTAGAGACATAAAGTCGGGTGTACAAAGTCAAAAATTAGATAATTTATAACTAAATGTGATAAGCTGATCGAAATCAATGTCAGAAGAACCTTCTTTTATAATTAAATATTTACTCATGCATTCTTTATGAGGCTGTTTTTAGGTTGCACACATCATCCATTCACCCATCACCCTCTACAAGAGAATTCTAACTCACTTATTTCCCCCCATTTCTCTCTCATCTTAACAATTCCAGTGAGACTAATTACCTGAGATGATTAGTAAAAAAACTGCAGGCTGCTGTCAGCTCACGGACAAGGGAGTGACACAGAGTTGGCAGGGAGTGACAGTAATGTGAAAGAGGAGTGGATAGATGAGGAACATTTAAGAGTTGATGCATTATGGTGCAGAAAACAGCCCAAGCAGCCTGATTGTACTACAATTCAGTTTGAACAACTCCTTGAACCTTAACATCAAGCTGCAGCGTAATCACACCCATGTTAGAAACAATCACCCTGCTTCACATTCATACTGAATAGCTCATTTCACAGTCAGGAGTATTTTATAGTTCTGATTGAGACACAATGTCGGTGAAGTGCAGCAACATCTCGAGGCCTTGCAGCCAAGTGGCAGCCAAGGTCACACTTACTGATGTCAAGTGGCCTACTTTCCATGAAGTGAACACATTACTGATGTGTGGTCAGAGGCTTTCTCACTGGTTTCACAGAAAGTATCTGCCATGGGGATAGCCTTTTGATTTTCAGTGTGTTTGGGGTGTTTTTTCTTTTGTAACTGGCCTGCTGTCAGAAACCTACTGGAAGAAGTCTATGTTTTAGCTTTTTTACCCATATTGAAACCCATATGTACGTTATGTACATGTAGGGATATATGTGGCCTGTATACACACATAGGCGGTCTGTGGATAGTAACCAAGGGAACAGCTTCTATGCACTACACAGTTGCAGCCTATTCAACTTCAGTTAAAATTATAGGCTACATAATTTTTCCCTTAGGCCTTCATCTAGTTTTGCGGGAATGTTCTGCCATGTGAATTCCCTCCTGTTGATGTCCTGTTTAGTAACACTAAGATTCTGGAAACTTACAAAGAGCAATGATCAGTCTCTCGTCCAATGATTTGCGCTGCACGCCGCACCCAAAAGTTCTGTACAATTTAACTTCGGCAGTGGGCGGGCATGTGTGTGAGGCGACCACTTCACCTCACTCTAACAGGGACTCTTGCTACTGCACATAGGCTGTTTATGCTGCTCCCTGATAAAATAAAAATGTTTCTGCTGATACTTGTTCAGAAAAAAACTAGAAAACAGATTTATATATTTTAACCTGTTGCTCAAAAGGTGCCTGTTATGATGTTATGATCTTGGCTCAGTATGGTAACTTGTTTTAACAACCTAGTTAAAAGATAATGCCCTGCAGTGGCAAATAGCTTTGGTTTTATATTTGATTTGATGACTGATTAATGTTTAAATTGAGATTTACAAGAAATATTTTAGTACTTCTGTGTAAAGGGAATACTGCTGGTAAAACCACCTTATTTCTTTAAAGTGTTTGGAAACCAAATGTTATAGCACTTTTGTGTGTATAGCAATACATTTAAATTAAAAGTGCGCAATACACTACTTTAGAATTCATTATTCAATTTTGCCACGGCTATGCGACCAATTGCGATTAAAAATATTAAACGCTGCCCAGCACTAATATATATATTGTAGCATGAGCACTGACTATGTGCCAATACTATTAATATTAATTATGTTATACTGTATACTCCTTAAAAGGCTTGTGGATGTCCCCCTGGGCATCAATAAAGTCTTATTGATATAATAATACTCTCATAAAGATGTTTGTTGATTATATTTTTTAGCCTAATCTGAATATACTTAAGTAACTTAAATTATCAAATTAATGTACAACAAATAATAGGAACACTTATTACATTATTTCATTATTATTATCATACCAATTTAATTGAAATATACTGTATGTCTGTACAAAATTGTATAATTATTTATTAATCATATTATTTCATTAGTAGGTTTTATTTTGGTTATACAACTATGATAGTTATTCTATACATTTCACCTTTTTTAACCATCACTATTTCCTAATACTACATATATTGCAGATGAAGAACTGTGCATATTATACTTTTTACAAATAACAATCAATGCAGAGCATTTAAATGTGGGCCGTTTAGGAGCCAAAATGGGCAGCACTTGGAAAGGAACTGAACCATAAAATCCAACTCCCTTCAAAGAGCCGTAATTCCCATCCCTACCGCATAGAACATGTTATCTGCATAGAATAGCTGTGTATGTATATATGTGGACATTTGTTGTTGCTTACACACAGGAGACTTGTTCAAAATGAAGAGAGAAGAACTGTGAGGCAATAAAGGACTTGTCAGTGTTACATAAGGCAGTGATTGCTCCTTTTAAAGCCACTGGCACCTCTGTGCTTTTCTCAGCTTCTATATTGGCAAAGATTGGATCTAGTACATGCTGAAATGTCAGTGCTTTGGCTCTAACTTGAAATACTGTAAAACAATGCAATGAATGGGCCAAATTTATCACAGATTTGTCTTATTTCTTAAGAAAAGGAGGACACTTGCTTTTAATCTGTATGAGGATTAACTCCCTGCTGTGAGAGGACGTATAATCCCTAAAGACATATATTTATTAAAGTTGTGGTTTAGCATTGAAGCATCCTCCTAGCACTGTCCTTCATTAACATCAGTTCACACTATTTTGAAAGAACACCCACCCTCAGATGACATACAGTTTAATATTTATACAATCGATCAGTGATCTTCTATACTAGTGATGTTTTGGGAGTACCCACTTTTTCTTGATTTGTCTAATCTGCTGGATCTTGCTCTTTCTTAATTGTTGGTATTTTGCAGCATGAACACTGGTTATGTATGATACAATATATACTGCATATCTACATATGGAAGTGTAGAGAGTTGTATAGGAGTGGAAAGTAATGGAGCAATTGCTATTAAGTCCACTGTTGTGAGCAGAGACCAAAGTCCCTCCAAGATTCATATCCAAACTTTAATTTCACCAAACTCCAACCATCTTTAACCAAAGATATCAGACCTTATTATATCAAATCTTATATCCAATAATTTTTTAACTTCTGCCCGTTCCTAACCCTCTGGTTTGACTTGTCATCCACAGTGCATCTTCTCACAATCCTGGTTGGATTCATTCTGAGAAGAAAGAAAATGTTGCCGTGTTTGAAGCTTGATTTATTTTTGAACTTCACACATTACAGCATATGATTTTTTTTCCATTCCTGGCTAGTAAGTGCTATTTCCTAATTGCTTATGCCTTTCACATAAACTCAGAAAGAAGCAACATATGAATCCAAATGAACATGTATTTAATACCAACTTTGATCTTTGCCTCAGACAGCCCAGAGAAGAAGTCTTAAAGCGACATTAAGGTTGCCGACTCCTTATCTTGAGCTCTGACACACCGTTTCATACGGCCAAATTTGATGTGCAATAGTGGCATCAGCACCTTCTGATTTGATGTAAACAAAAATTCACAAATTTGCATGTTTTCTTATTGGAAATAGGTACATTTCAAAATATCA
This sequence comes from Lepomis gibbosus, assembly GCA_029875015.1. Taxonomy (NCBI): domain Eukaryota; kingdom Metazoa; phylum Chordata; class Actinopteri; order Centrarchiformes; family Centrarchidae; genus Lepomis; species Lepomis gibbosus. Next base: position 21,766 of record JAPMOB010222623.1, on the reverse strand, counting down.
CTGTACTGGTCACAAAAGCAAAAATAGTGGGGAATAATAGCCATATCCATAATGTTGAGGCATAGACAATTAGGAAATAACACTTCCTACTCAGGAACAAAAATTGTCTTACATAGTAATATAGTCATACATAGTGATTTCAGACATCTGAAATCAACAGCTTGGGCTGCAGATTTTTTCTGTGTCGACTATTTCAACACTATCTTGATACAGTATTAAATAGAGAACTTCTAACCTACAGTAGTTTACAGCAAAATAAATTATATTGCCTCGAAATACCTTACTATAAAGATGGCTACAACCAATGATGTTGTTTTCATTGTGCTACAAACTCATATGTGTTCCTGTGTTCAGCAGCTGTTTACCTTGAGTTGTGTGGTTACTTTTCTCTCTTCAGGGATTCCCATCCATACGTACTGTGCTGGCTGAGCTCACTATTGGCTCCTGACCCGCGTAAGAAAAAGATTGAATTTGTCTCAGCTTGGCCGAGTTACTGAGTGCTGGGGATGCTGCTTGTCTCAGTATGTGCTGCTGTCTGAACAGCCAGGATTCAGAGCTGATTTCATAAAAGCCTGCAGAAGTTTGCTGAGGTAAACTGGTGGTTGTTAGTTACAGGCTTCTTTTTATATGTACTTGTGTAAATGATTTAATTAGCTTTAAGCTATTATTTATCTTTCAAATACAATATAAAGAAACAACTAACCCTTAAGTCTTTTAAAAATTTTAAAGCATAATTATGTCATGGTTCTGAGTTTTGAGTGTTGTTAGTTACTTTTTTGATAATGTTTTCTCTTGTGTCTACATTTACTTACTCCCTGTCCTTACGTTAACTTGTTCTCTATGTTGTTTTGCCATCAAGTGCGTTTGACTTTATTCAGCGCTTCGCTGACTTAACATGACGCATGCTGGACTTAACAAGGTATGCTGGTTAGAAATTTTGTCCAACTTTCACAGGCGCTGCAAAATGTCACCATGTCACATGACAATAAAACCTTATGGGAGCAAGTACGCTGCAGTTTTCTGAGCCCGGCAACCACAGTTGCTTTTTTCCGGTTGCAAGTTGGAACCACCTTCTGTCTGATCTTGCGCTATTTGCAAAGGCAAATACGGCAAGATCAGTCATTGTTCTTAGCTCATGCACTCTATGGGAGGTAGACTGTGTCCGACTTGACGACAGTGTTTTTATACCCAACCCCTGCAGTCGCCTGCAGCTCATGTTTGACTATCAAATCGGCGAAAGTCTGCCACAGTCATCTCAAATGCACCTATTGAGTCATTTATTCCTGTTGCCTCACTTCATTGCATGAAGCAAAGGGCAATTTCTTCCTACCACAGTATGCTCTAATGTCAAGTTCAGAGGTCACTAAAGGTACTCACTAATTGGTCACTGATGAATTAAGTGTTTTCAGATGAGTACAGACACTGCTAATCAGCATGTAATTCGCGTTTACTCAAGGAAATGAATCAAATGAATTTTCTGTCTGATTTCTGACATGGATGTCGTTCCCAACTTTGGTGGCATATAAATTAAAGGCTGCAATGCTGAGTCACCTGGTGTGCAGACAATGCAATGTGCAATGACTAGACTCATTTCATTATTGTCGTGCTATTTTTAAACATTTTAAAATTTTCCAAAAGGAACAGCTCACTTTAATTTATGCATTTTGTGCTTTGAACATTGAACTCAGCTAATCAGTGGTCTATTCAGTAGTGTGTGACAGAGGGGGGATTACATGCTTGTGTTAGAGTCAGTGAAGAAGGAATAGAGAAAGTAAAGTAAACATGACTACAAAAGAGTGTGAGGAAACAAAATCTTTCTCTTTCCCTCTAGACTGGCACCTCATATGTTTCCTAAAAGCAGTGAGTACAGTAACTATCTTTACCGGTATTCCTTCTGCTTTCCCGTCTGCTCACCTGTCACAATGGTGACAAGACCGGGCTCAGAGAGGAGGTGGCAGACAGCCAGAGAGAGAGTGAGATTAATAGAGAGAGCGGTTCTTCTTTGCTGCATTGCTGAGCTTGCGCCCCATCATTTCTCCATCTCATTTAATTTATCAGATATAGCCTGGCAGAATCACCCAACCTTGGCAGTGATTATGCTCACCTTGTCAGTCATTCTCTTGTGTCTGTGGAATCACATGAGAGTTGCAGAAATGTTAACAGTGGTACACTGCAAAGTCATTATAACTAAAGGAGTTGGTTATAGTATGTTCAGATAACTGCTTGCTAAAGAGAGGGTTAATTTGCAGTTGAGAATGATGCATTGTAATATAATAATATAGATACATGTAAATACAATAAGCTCTGCTTTGTGACTTTAGGTTGCAGAAAGAGGTCAATTTGCTGTCATTCAACAAAAAAATATCGATGGCTTTTCATCATTGCATTGGGGGAAAAGGTGTATCCAGGGAAAAAAGCTGAATTTGTAAGATCTCACACGTGCAACTTTTAAATGCAAAACAATGTCAGTGAAACAAAATTGCTAAAACATGCTTTACAGTATATGTGCACTAGTGACAACATTTAGGACCATAAATAAAACAGCTTTGCTTATTATTTTTTTATTATTATTTTTAGAGCATTTTATTAGTTTATTAGATGGCGATAGTGGAGAGATCACAGGAATCAAGGTAGATAGATTACCGACAACAGGCCCTGGCCAAATTTGAACCAGATGAGCTGTGTGCACCATAAGATTGTTTGTTCTCGCGGTTTAGTGATCCTTCTTTTTTTAAGCTACCAAAACACACAGGTCACAAGTCATTTGACAGTTGTGGAAGAAGCACATCGTAAACTGGGGTTGTCAATGACATTTAGCTGCTTAGTGATGCTTTGAAATGTAAAAAACTAATGCTAAGGCTATTATGGATGAACAAATAAATGGTCTAATAGTCCTACAACAAATCTGCCTTACCTTCAAGAAGGCTATAGTGTTCAGTTTTTGTAGAGAGGTATTTGTTTTACTTAACATCACTGATATAAATGAAGTCGAAAAATAATAGAAACACCTGTTATATAACGCAAAACCTTTAAGACTCCAACATAACTAGTAAGATGAATCTACACCTCTCTGAAACTGTTTAAAACATTGTAACTCTATGAGGGTAGGATTTATTGTGGGCCTGTTGAATTAGACAACACAGAATTGTTTTCCAAAAATATACTGCGAGCACAAATTCCTTTCACAACTGACAGAGCATTTAACTGTTCAGATACCATATGGTGATGTGATTCACACATGCTTACCTGCATGTTCAAATCCCCAGTTTCAATTTTTCAGAACATCAGCCAGCTGTTCTGGTGTGAGGTATCAGCACAGGATTGTCTTGACTGTATTATGACACCACACAGCTGCCCAAAGAGCGCCAGAGTGGGATACTGTTTCCATCAGTGGCTATAATGTCAAGATGCCCTTGAGAAAATGTGATTTTCCCAGTAGACCTGCTTAGCTGATTTTAAAAGAGATGCACTGATGAAAGGAAGCAAGCATTATCTTTCTGAACAGGGGTGAGCACTGTACAGATGGGAAATCGGGAAAAATATCCCAACAAATGAGAAACAATTCATTTCTATGCTGATGAACTACATATATTAATCTTCTAGTTATGATCAGGTAATTTAGAGTTTCCTTTATACAGTTCATTGCACACCTAAACATCTCATTGTCATCATAGAAAGTTGGACGAGTCCTTATTCTGATTTTGAGAAGCCATTGCAGGCAAGCTGTGTGATTCTGAAAAAATCCAGGTTAGTAAACAATAAGGTTGTCATGCCTTCTCTGCTATCTGCATGAGCACATCTTCAGCTTGCGTGATGTGGGCAGAAAATCCAAAACATGAATGAAAGAATAAACAGAATTCAGTATGGCAAAAAACAACAACAAAAACAAAAAACACTATTATTTGCGGCAACTTATGGTGATGGAAGTCTGTTTGTTTCATTCTGCCAGTAAAAGAAATCTGTCCAATTATCAGTCAGACTCATTGTTCTGTCACCTAAATCCATCTGTACTGCACTCTGAAATGATTAGTTTTGCAACTTTGTCAGTCAGCTTTCTCATCTTTCTTTCTCGAGTTGTGCATGAATGTCTGCCTATTCAGCAATTATTTTGCTTAAAGGTGGAGTAAGTGATTCTGGAGAAATCTAATTACATTACAAATACCATGATAAAGAGTAAACAATGACACAGTGTTGGCAAATTTTGTTGTTGTTTTACACAGCACACCGCAACAACACTGCAGCTAACAAAATGGAATCCTCTAACAACAAAAAACGACCGGGTCCCAGCACAACACAGATTCCAACCCAATGATTAAAAAACAGCAAAAAGTTTTACATGCTGAAGTCCGTCAGGCCAAACGACAACCAGATCGACAACAGGCGAAAGCACAGTCAACATTGGAAAGGTGTTTGAGTCATGGAGAGACCTCGCTTTGTTTAGAATATCAAAACCCAGCCAGAGTTGACTTTTACGTTATTGGACAGGTAAAGCAACATTACTGCAAAGCATGTGAAATATATTGTGATTTTGTGCTTTAGTCAGCTCAAGTTGCCTGCTAATGTAATCCGTTGCAAAAAACTATAGTTGTATCTCTTGCCATGTTAAAGCTGACACTGGTACAGTATTAAAGTGTTGTTTTTGGCCAGCAAGAAATGATACAAAGCAAATGTGAAACAATTTGTTTCTAAAACCAATAGTGATGCAAGGCAGGGACAGCCAGCTAAATTAGCATAGATCTGCCATTGTTTGCTTAGTAACATTCCAATAAAACCTTAATTCACAAAGTTAGATGTGCAAAATATTCTGGCCATACATGCACATCTCTGATGCCTGACCTCCCTCTTGCTCCTCTCCTGCTTAACGCATCTTCTGTCCCCGTTTGAACTCGACTTGTCTACACCGTCCTGGAGTAAATCACTAATACATCTGTCAGCCTCAGAGGCTGTGTTCACTGGGAGGATGCTGACCACGGTTCAGTTGCATGCTCGCCCTCCTCCAGCTATGGTCCCCGTTCTGGACTCATCTAATCAGGCTGCCAAGTTATGATGATACACTATTTATATGGATTATGAATTCAGTAGTCTCAATTAATACACATTGTACCACATTGTAGTGAAAACATGAAAAAGTGATATTATGAGCTTTTCACACAGTGTCGTGTCACTCATGGTGCCACCGTAAGTCTATCCAGCTAATTATCTCATTGTGCTGTTGTGTATGGGGAGGTCACAGAAGTGTTTCTGGCTGTCACCACTGACAGGTGGCACTGAGAAACAATCACACCATCTCTGTGTCAGCCTGAAGCCTGAAAACACTGCACCCGGTCAAATCACGCACCAGGCATGCAGCCAACTTTGATGGGATTTACACAAGAGGAAAAAAATACTGATGTCTAATCCGAGTCAAATGTAATCATTTTTTTGTCATGCAGCTTGAATATGAAAATATTAGTGGCACAATTGGCACAAATGTTACTAAGTTCAGATGTAAATCCAGCGCGAACACAAAATGAGGACTTATATAATGTTTTCATATTAATACACTTTGAAATAATTTCATAAAATGACTGGTTTTAATCCTTGTCAAAAATTCCTATCATCCTCAATTTTTCTCTCTCCTATAATCTCAGGCTTCCTGACTTCACCACCATTTATCTCACAGGCCACAGGTCAGTAGCTTGAATGCGGTAAATGTTAATGTTTAATTCACAAAGCAAAAAAAGTTAGCATATGAATCAGTACAGCTGGCACTAATTAACTAAAAGAGTGGAGAAAAATAATGAGGTGTGGTTTTGTCTCTGCACCAACAATAAGTTGTAACCTTTTAACACACCAATATTTTAGATGCAATAAGGCTGCATAAATACAAGTCTGCTGAAGTTCTCATTGCCATATCATCCAAACTTCTCTTGCTTTTTGGTAGGTATGCCTCCGTGACTTTATGCCTCCTGTCAAGTGAAATTGTAGCATCCAAACTTGGTATTGTTGCCTTTGTGAGAGGGCCCCAGTGAGTGTTTTGAAGTTCTGGAAATGGTACAAACATAGGGATGCTGAATGAAAAAAAAAAATCCACATATGCCTCCAAACAATGCGCGGCATCGCATCACCAAATATTGCCTTATAATGTGCTAGCTAGCTAGCTGGCTAACACATATGCAGACTAATCTAGAAAGAAAAGATTGTTGAGGGAGGCAGCCAATGGGAGCACAACCAGGAAGTATTGAGTCAAGCCTTGATTTATGAAGCCTACGTAGGTCTACATTTATTTATTAATTTTTAACATTTCCCTGGTATACAGTACGAGTTTTAGGCAGATGTGGAAAAAATACTGAGAAGTATGAATACTTCAAAACTAGACACACTTATAGATTATATTCATGAATTAACAAAATGCAAAATCAATGAATGAAGACAAATCTAAATCAAATCAACATTTGTGACTACCCTTTGCCTTCAAAATTCTTCTAGGTACTCTTGCCCATAGTGTTTTGTAGTTTTTGAAGAAACTCAGCAGGTAGGTTGTCATGCTGCAGAATACATTTGGGGCCAATCAGATGCCTCCCTGATGGTATTGCATGGGGAATACGTATCTGCCTGTACTCAGCAATGAGGAGACCATTAGTTCTGTTCAAATCCCCAACTGTTTGCAGAAATGCAGCCCCAAACTTGCAAGCCTCCACCACGCTACATTGTAGTCTGCACAGACTCATTTTTGTTACGCCCGCCCTTCGGTGAACTGCCACCTCTCACGCATTGAGCATGAGATGCAATTGACAGTTTTCACACGCTCTCACACACCACACATCAATTTTCTCACACAGTAAAAAAACTAATGTCAAACTGATAATGAGAAGTAACGTAAAAAGTAGAATTGAAAAGTTGTCAAATTTTGACTCATCAGTCCAGAGCACCAGAGCACATTTTTTACATTTTTATTAGTGATATCTTTTGGCTTTAGAAGTAGTAGTAGTAGTGTTTTCAGGAGTATGGAGCAAGCCCACAACCTTGAGATTAAGAGTCTCATGCTCTACTGACAGTATAATTATATCTTTGATTGGGACTCAAAATCTGCCACTGTCACTAAAACTGATTTAGCATATTTCAAATTCTTTAAAATCAAACCTTAAAAATCTTAATTTCAGGCTACACTCACTCAATCTGTTTCATATCTCATCTCATAATATCTCTATCCCTTTGTTCTGAACGTGTCAGGTTTCTAATCATTGGTGTGAACAAGCAGATGAGACTGGAAAGAGAGAGAGATCAAATACAGGGATGACTAACTGCTCATTGTTATGGACAGGGAGCTTCGCATGTGAGCCAACCTGTTCGACACAGTAATGCCAAACTGTTGTGACTACTTCAAAGTACAAATATGCTTCTTCTCTTTGTGGTGCATGATTTATGGTGCCATGTTGCTGAAACAGTTTTGAAAAAGATGAATCATTTAAAAGGCTGCACACAAGAACATTCTGTATTTTTTAACTGTAAACTATAACATGTGGCTATGGGGTAATCCAACAATCTAAAGTCCGGGTTTTATTCAGGGTCAACTGCATTCACTGCACTTCTGTCAACTATGAGCTGGAAACACAAGTCACCAGCCAAGTCAGGCTAAGTCACACAATCTTTCTACTCAACCAGCCAACAGGTTAAAAACTGGAGGTCTACTACCACAGCAGCCAATGTATTCTGGTGAGCAGCAGCAACTGCCAGTAGTGGCCTGATCAATGTATAAACATGATACCAACAGTACTATGCCTTGATATCTCAGACTCTTTGCATCTCTGCGAGCACATTGCTATCACCTTGGTATTTAAGATAATTCACAAAATAAACGTTTTTGTTATTTACCATTAAAACTGACGTGTGTTTTAATGTGTGTATGAATATGTTAGAGAATAATAAAAAAAACAGTAAATGTCTGGCAAATCACTTGGTGATAATGAAAACTGATTCAGAAGTAGCTCTAATGACCTCATAAATCTTTACATATTGCTTTCCCTTACCTGCTTTTAATAATGAAAACGATCAATAATGTTGATTCTATCCCTGAATTATTCACTATAATTAACTCATGCTGACACAGAAGAGGTCACAGAACATGACCTTATATAGGACTGCTTATCAACAAGCACAAAAAGAAGCATGAAAACAAGCGGGTTTTAATCATAGTAAAAAGCTCTTTGTTCTATCTATTTATATTGTCAGTGCTACATGGTCCTCTGATTGTCTTTTCTGCCATGCTGCGAGGAATGGAGCTCACCTTTGGCATCAGCTAAAGAGGATCCTTAATAAAATACAAATAATCTCTACTGCTACAGTAATTGACCTTGCAACAAACAGTAAAGTGCATAGATAAAAGGAGAGGCACTGAGGGTCAACATTGTTTGAAGGCGTTCGCAGCTCAGTGGGCTTGTGAATGCAACCGGCTTTTATCGGCCACCAAACAACTAAATGTAGCAAAAGCAGACAGCTGAATTTGCATTCGAAACACTCTAACAATCAGTGGGTAGTAATATCAAAGCACTGCAGACCCCTTGATCTACTTTTGTATTCATCAAGAAAATCCTGCATTTGCTGATAAACATAAATACTTATGCATATGAATATTCCTAGTTCGGTTAATCTGGCACAGTTCAGCTGACATACAATTATGTGTTTGCATTGGAAATGAATGGGATTTCTGTGTACGCCTCTACTCAACTGAGGGAATATTTGAGAAACATTAATTATGAATCCCATGCCGTGCACAGATAACCGTGGTAACGAAGCCTGCAGAACAACTGGATAGGCTACATATTTAAAGAGGCTACTTGCTTTGTGGACATGTCACCTGGGCATTAAAGATTCAGACGCTGTTATAGCCCAACATTACAGAGGCCTGCAGGGTGAGTGGGCTGGAGATGAGAGCGTTATCTGGCCAGCATTATGGGGCTGACGCTTGCTGGAAACCAGAGCTGCCAGGGCTAGGCTGACATAACAAGACGGCACATGTAAGCTTTACTGTGAAGTGTCCATAGTACCTCTGCAAACACTTATCCTATCCACAATACCCTGTCAATTGTTGATGTTACACATTTGAGATGGTAATAATATTCACATGCTAATTATACTTAGCATCAGAAAATATACACAAGCACATGCATGGGGATTATATATTGCTCCCAACTTCACAGTGTCTACAAACAACCTCTTTAATCACACTAGTAACAGGATTGAAACATTCTCTTACAAACCATAAACTCTTGGCTCAGGTAGGATTAACCCTAAAAATAACAAGCCACTTTCAGTAAGACAGCTGCAGTATGTGTCCAATTACTATGGAGAATTAAGTAGTTTCTGTGTAATTAGACAGTCCTGCTACAATAGGACGCATCTCTGCCCACACCGTCCAGTTTCTCTGCAACATTAGCCTTACTTGATCCTTATCCTGTCTATGATACCTGGTTACAGACGTGAACCAGGCTATAAATTACCAGGGGAGAGAACAAGGCAAATACATGCTGTTTAATCCTCCAATACATCATGGTTAACTAAGACCATTTGTTTAATCAAACTCCAAATGGAGGAGTTCACTGCAGACACTGATGAAGAAATAGTACACCACTGAAAGGTCCTTACTGTCATTAAAGCACTGAAAGAGTATGTCAACCTTTGGCCAGGTGGAACTCTCTTAGATCCAAAGACTGCTGGTTGGAATGAACTGGTAGCAGCTTCACTTGAGTACATGGTTAGGGTTATAATTAGCCAGCCAGTACTGTTTGCTAGATATACATGGTGAGATCCAGTTTGTGCCTCTCATGTATTATCATTAGATTGTATGCCCAGAACTAAGCATCAGTTTTTCCAAAAAATAAATAACAAGCAATGTTTCAGAAACCCAACTCTTAAACCGCTGTATTGAAGGTATTTCCAGAATGAAAAAAGACTCTTTTATCCATCGGAATAAAAAATGTTCACTGCACCCTTAAAACGACTGTTGACCTATTTCCCACGTTACAACTGTGACTTTTCTATCCAGGTAGCCAAAAATGATATAAGTCAACTCTATGCTTGTTTTGTACAATACAAGAAACATATAAACATGTTATTTTGTATAAAAATGGGAAATAATACAGTGTAACATCAAAATAGACAAATATCAATTAATCAGTCGATTTTGATTTGTGTAGCACTTTTCATATAACAGCGATGTCTGACTGAAATATGATTTTTTAAATTTTACTTCTGTCTTTGTTTACAAGAGGAAAAAGAGTCGGTTGAGAAAAAGGTTAAAATCTTTTCCATTTTGCAGCAAACAGAATATTTATTCATCCAGTTGGTTTGAAGACTCTTTAAGGACTCTGGAAAAACCTTTAGAACAACAGTAAGTCTTGTTGAATGACCGTCTGTGTTTTTAGCCATGTCATAGTGGCACAGCTTTATGGATAAGAGTGTCTGTCAGCCCACCATGAGGTTGACATTTGTGGTTCAGAATGAAATACCTCAACAACTATTTCATTAATTATCATACAATTTGCTACAGATATTTAAGGTACCTTAGAGGATTAATTCTAATGATTGTGATGATGGTCTGATATTTCCTCTAGTGCCTACAGCAGGTCAAAGTTTTCACTTATCCTGTGAAATATCTCGTCATCTACTGGATAGATTGGCACAACATTTGGTTGTGCCAATCTATCCAGAATCTATCCAGAGGATGAATTGTAATCTAAGGCATAGAATTTAGTAGGGATGGACACGTCCCTACCAATGTCTAGCGGACAATTCAGTAGTCGCTGGATATTGGTAGGGATAAATATCGGCGGACCTTGTGTTTCATTTTCATCTTGTAGGGGTTTGATGCTACTATTACTATGAAGGCAAATGACTGCTGTACTGGCTATTTAAGCTGTACCCGCTTCGGCGCTGTCTGTTTCTGTTGCAAATGCAGTGGGAGTCACTCATTTTGCTTCAGTTTCTTGGTTTACTTTGGTAGGTTCTGTCTTTTTTTTTTGCAATTTTCCAAATCCATAACAACATTTGCATGACCCATTCAGCTTTTTGCTTAGGCTAGCTGCTAACTTCACATCTATAGAATTTCTATCATTCAATATTGATTACTATGCCACTAATTACAGTGAGGCTCGGCCCACAAAACTGAAGCAAAGAGAGATCATGTCAACATACATTGTAGTAAACTATAAATATGTAAAATTGTGACCAGTCTATTAATATTAATATATTCAGTATATGGTAATATAACAGTAATATTATCACACTGTGGCTTAAAGGGATGTTGTTAGAGTGTAAACTGGTACAAAGTGGCTGCCACTCTACATCATTTGACATAATTTGTTTGCACTATTAACTTTTTGTCATTTTCCTCCTCGGTTCTGTGTTTTGTTGGCTCACTGTTAAAGACTTGTCCTCCAAACAGCAGATTAGGTGTTAGTGGAGTAGTTACGCTGTGTGCTAAATCAAAATAAATCACATTTTGTCTGAAGTGTCCCAATGGAGCATGGATGGAGCATTTTCAGGTGTTGAGTTTGTTGTTAACCCAACCTTTGGGTTTGTTGTTAACCCAACCTACAGTGTGACCAAACAAATCACACTGCATGTACAATTTCCTAAACTTGATCAAATAGAAAAACTGATTAATCTTCTGAATATTAGTCTGAATGACTACAGTACAGAAGTCTCTCCGGTTACAGAAAAGAACAAACAACACACACCTCCTCTAATAGGTTTGTTTGTGAAAATACACACTTTCAGATTGCTGGATGACACTGACTGAAGGTCAGTCCTCTCAAGCAAACAAAGCATGATGATGACGTCATTGCACCACGAAAACAAACACACAATACCCAGACTGACAAATGGCAGAAGACATAAGATGGCAATTTCTATTCGACCATGATTGGAGGTGAAGAATTGTGTTGACTGATACAGTCTGTGGCCTGTCGCTTTGGGTTGTGCAACCACTGGCTGCCTGAAAATTACTTCTGGAAAAATGAGAGATACATGCTGAGCCGCATGCTTCACTGTAAGAAATGTATGATTGAATTAATTTGAGACCCTACTTAGGCACAATTGACAAATTCAGTTAAACAAAACTTGACAATTCCATATGTGCTTTGCCCACATGTTCAGATGCACTTACCTCAACGTGAATGAAACCAACTGTGACGTTACATTATATACCTATCACCCAATAGATGTTACATGACGACATGTGAGATAAAATTGAGTTCTTAATGTTTAATCAGCACATTTATCAGGTGACTTTGGTATATGTCTGCTAATAATGGGCTCACCAAATGTTTCAACTGCATCTATTTTTGTCCCTTTTCATAATATTCAGGCACTACTTCATTTCAAATACTGTGAAGCCAGAGATTAAGATGAAGTATTCTGACATATTCTGGAGATTTATGGTGTTTTTACAATTTAAAGAACTGTCCTGAGAGGCTATTTCAGAAATGGGCATTACCATCTGTCATCCAGTTTTAAAAGGAAATGATTGAATTATGGCCGAGTGAATACATGTGTTATGAATACACAACCTGTATTGCAAAACAAGGCTGTAATGCCCTCGGTATGTTTTTTGCACTAGAAATACCACTGCTGTTCATGATTAAAACAAGTGTGTAATTTTTCTTGATTATCATAATTATCATAAACACTCATCTGAAGTGGCACTACATGTGCCTCTTGAGGTGTGATTCAGTCATCAAAGTAATTAAGTGAAGCGAGTGTCTTGTGCAAAAACAATTTACACACACGGTAGTATTCCTGTTTGCCTGTTGGAATAAAACCTCATATCCCCAGCCTTAGTGAATTTAATGTTTTTAGGCAAGTTAACAGATAGCATGTTTACCAATAATGAGCTGTGAAAAGGCTTAAAAATGAGCAGGATAAGTTGGATAACCACACACTAGTTATACCTGTGACAGTTAAAAAGTGTGTTCATTAAGTCTAAAACAAGGCTAACAGTCTACGGCCATCTGCACTTAGACACATTGGTGCTTTGAGCTAAATGCTAACATCAGCATGCAAAAATGATCACAATGTTAGCATGCTGATGTCCAGCAGTTATGTTTACCATGTTCCCCATCATAGTTTTGCATGCTAACCATTTGCTCTGAACACAAAGTACATCCAAGGTCGATAGGAATGTCAGATTTTACTGATATTTTATCAATAGATATATTTTATTAATAGATAAAATATCAGCAAACTGATATTGCCACCACACCAGTTACTCTGGACCAAAGTTGTGGACCCACCATCAACACTGCCATCCCTTGAGCCACTTGTAAAAAGCAATAAATAACTAATTTATGATACAAGGTTTTGATTTTGGACTAATTTGCTTCAATTATCTTATAAAAATGACAGCCAGAAAGTAAGTAAACTGCAAATGCATTTGATGATTCAGTATATTTCTCATGCGTTAGATCAATTTCTGTATTTCAGACACAGCATGCCAGAATTCAGGTGCACAAAAGCCAAATGCTGTGGTCCCTGTTTCTCTTAACATTACTTTACTCATGAAATCTATCAAGCTTGGCAGCTAAATTCTCCATCATTGTGGTAAACACACATTAAATTTACATTTCACTTAAAACAACTAAAAATTATCAGCTGTTTTGTAAAGGTTCCAGATTGTGGCTCACGCTGGCATAATGGCACACGAGGCATAATATACACAGGTAACTTACTCAATTATGATTTTATTTTCATTCACTTCACTGTTTCCTGCACAGCATTGATAAAAACTCTGTCTCTCTCTAGCTAGTACATTTCAGAGGCAGAAAAAGAAGAATCACAGTCCGATGAAATCTAAAAATAGATTCAGAGGCCAGCACATACATGTTGTATCACATAACGTGAGCATTATTTTGTAATTATTATTCATTGATAAAAAAACGTATGGGAGGGAATATAAAAGTGATTCTGCACACAACATAAAAGGTCTAATGATCATGCTGATTGTTTGAGGTTTGGGTGGTTGCTACATAGGAACAGATAGGTTTTTTTTTAGTGATATCTAAATACCAGCAGAAGTGGAGAAGAAAAGACTTTTTCACCAAGTGATATTTTTTGTAAAAATGAAGGCCTCAGACACAAACTCTGTTCAACCCAAAAACCTCTGATGTCAGGTATGGACAAAGGAATTGACGTGTTCTGTTTTGTTCTCCTGTCTGTTGTCTGTATATGTGTGTCTGTCTGGGCATGGTGCTCCAGCTCTCCTCTGGCCAATCTTCTCTGCACCCGTGAACACCTGTGCAGCTGAGGCTCATCACAGCAATCAAGCTCTCTGCATTTAAACGCCAGTCCTTCACACAGATCTTCAGATTGTCAGTTCTCCGTGGTACAGTGCTACGGCTTCCTCTTGAACTCAGTGAGTGACTTTTGCTTCTTTGTGACATCCCTGTTTCTGACCATGATTTTTGCCTGTGCTCCAGATCGCCGCCTCCTGTGGAGAATCGTGCCAGTCTGCCTCAGTGCCTTTCCTATGTGTTCAGCCTCTCACTGGCCACCCAGAGAAAACACGAAGCAAGATTCAGTATATTTGAATATTCTTGCAAGTTGTAAATAAATCGGACTGTTACTTTTAACTTAAACTCTCTATTCGTGTTGTTGCACTTTGGTTCTAGAAAACCATTACATACATAACATCACATTACATGATTTCTGGACAGAGAAGTTTATAATGCCAGTCGCCTCTTGTTACCATCTGGAGCCGCCAGTGTGAGAAGTTGCTTAGCGCAGCTTTAATTCACACACTTCAGGTTTTATACCTCTGACCTGAGTACAGCGTATACTAGTAACTGTCCAGATGCTGATACGTTGTGATCCTTAGTATTCATCAGCATCCAATATGCAGCTACAAGGGTCAAATCGATTTGCATACAAAACATATGGTGAAAATGTGAAATCACAAGTAAATTTTCTTATTTAGAAAAGAGAGAGGCTATTTATATTATTGATGCAGGCCTGGATATATCATGTAAAAGCAGAACAGCAGGTTATAACAAGTTGCATACCAAAATCCAAGTATCCCTAAAATGGGTATAGTGGGATATGTTCACAGTGTATCAAATGACATGAATGCAAATTAAATGAATGTGAAATATGTCGATCGTGTGAACCTTCAGAATTATCACCTGAATGTGTAGCTTCTATTGGCTTAACTGAGCTTTATTTGTTGAGCTGTTCAGCCCACAACTTTACTGTTTTGGTTCACTCTCACTGCTTTCATAGTGTCATTTTCTGCCACAGCAAAGAAAAAACCCACAGTACATTACCTGCTCAGCGCCAATCAGCAGACAGAAACAGTTAGTAACTAGCTGGTGAACATAGCTGAGCATTTACCAACCAAAGATCCAGATATTTCTCTTAGGAGTTGGTAGAGACCAAAAACAAAACTAAATGAGAGTGAATATTGGACTTGCCAGGTGACTATAAACAAAAATGATAAATGTTCTTCTCTAATATCTCCATGTTTTTACTGACAGTCTTATATACTTATTTATACAAACAGACAAAAAGTCTAACAATCCTTAAATCTTAAAACAAAATAATAAAATTGGGGTTTGGAGATCTGCTGCTATTCTACAAATAATCAGTAGTCATATTATTATATAGTCATATTGCTGTTTAAACTGCACGCTGTGCATATCCATTTCCCTGAGGGTTGTGAAGACTGGAATGTACATGCACAATGTCTTACTGTCTGCAAAAGTCTTTCAAGGTCTCACTTGTAAATTGTGGATCATTATCGCTTGCCTCTATACTCACGTCTACGACTCATTTAGGTAGAGGTGTAGTGGCTCTTCCACTTTGTACGCTTGTTTTCCTGGCAGAAATGGCAGTTTCCACTATGTTTAATATCAGAAGATATTTTAGGCTCACAGAAAGTTTCCTTTGCTCATTCTCTGCATTTTGACAGGCTTTTGATGTCCATTGTGTATGCGCTCTAACATTTCCTGTCTCAATGACAGCCTAGTGTGATGGACCTCACATTTTGATAATGAGTCTTTTACAGTGTTATAGTGTTTTGCACTGTGTGATGCTACTCAATCATTCAGGCCATCCATCTTTGATCAGCTCCAGTACACTTTGCAGCTGCTCATCCCTCGGTGCAGAAGACTTCATAATGTCCAGTTTGTGCTGCGATGTTGATTACTGTGAGTGACAGCCTTTACATGACAAGCCCCATCTGTCTCTGTGGTGTTGTCTCTGTCCTTTAATGGGCTGCGTGACAATGCATCAGCAATGACTGTTTTTTTTTCCATACTCTGCCTTTGGCGTTGAACCACATCAGCTGCATCAGGAGTCACTGACATTGCACTAGTACAGTGTCTAAATCCTTCCTTTTGATCAGTTGCACAGGAGGCTTGTGATTAGCCGGAATCTGTCCATGTACATGTCTACCTGTCAGGGTCTGTCGTGTGTGTTGACAGGAACAGGTTTTAGGACCCAAACGCAGGACACAGAGGCAGAGCAGGTACAGTTTCTGAGTATTTATGGCAGGCAGATACAGGATGTGAGCAGACAAAACACAAGTACTGAACACCAAACATATCAAAGCAAGAAGTAACAGATCAAAACAACAAGAATAACAAACTGATCCAGACACCATCAGGAATATCACCACAAAGCTAACACTAACAAGGAACACTGCCTGAAGCTGGTAACTAAGACTCCCAAGAAGACAGACATGAGTGAAACCCAAAACACAACAAACTATATAACAGATACTGGACACAGGACAGAACCCAAAACACTAACACATTAACTGAGACAAAAAACGAGGAGCTAAGACAGAGCTAAACAGATGTTAAGTAAACTTAAAGATGCGGATGAACAAAATGATAAACAAGACTACACACTAATGAACTAAACAGATCAAAATACAAGACTATAAATAACATGACAGAGGACCAAAACAGAGCAGACACGCCCACAGCGTGACACTAACAGGTACTTTGGGAACCTCTCACCTACACTATTTCATAATTTGCATGTACCTGATTTCAGTCAGTCTCCCAGAACAATATGCAACTGGCTTCCAGCTTTCTCTGTGCACCTATAGGACACCCCCTAACCCCCAACTATATCTGTAAAACAATGTTAATATTGTTATGTGCTCTCATGTATAGAGTTTCTTTGGCACACTGTAAACCCAAATAAGTTCATAATACTCCAGATATTTGTAGAAACGGATTACCTCAAACTTTTATAGTAGTGGTAATAATATTTTTGAGTTAAACGGGAGCCATACAGGTGACAGGGATCAACAGAGGGGAACAAAGAGGCAAAACAGGCAGTGTGTTAACTGGGGGAACAGACGGAGCACTAGACAGGCAGCCATGGGGCAAAACACAGAAGTACACAGACCAGGAGAAAACACTAAAGACATGAACTAAGGCAAGACAAGACAGATACTAAGTAACTAATACATGAAACTGTGACAGAACTGAAATCAGGAAAATACCAAAACACAAAAGACTAACAGATACCTAACTGATGAATGAATAAACTCAGAACTAAACAGAACAGGTGACATCACTAACATGCAGATACAAAACCAAAACCCTCAGAATAAAAACCCCAAAACACAGCACTCAGGATAGGATCGTGACACCATTACTGCAATTCAAGTTCCCTTTATTAGTATCAAAACAAAATTAGGTAATGCATGAAATAGTGTTATTATGAGCAATGGTGGAAAAATATCACATTTTAATGATATGAGCAAGATAAGTTGAGAGTCAAGTCATGGCATTAGATGATATATTATTAGGTATTTGTTCACCACAGTGTAGTATACAGTAAGTGCTCAACACAAATCCCACAGTTCAACCACCAATTAATGAGTCTCTCAAAAACCTCCAAAAATACTCCGTTTGAGGTTCAATTCAAATGTTTGGCAACAAAAATAAAACAAAGTGACGCCTCTCGTGTTTAATAGACAAATTTAGTAATCTCCGACAACACCAGAGAAATAATAAAAATAATGTCCGTGGGGATTAAAACATGCTTTGCAGGGTATAACATGTAAAAGTTTTCCAATAAAGAAATATACAATTCCACATAATTTTGGAACATTGTTATTATATCTGTCAATAACAAGTAAAGATTTTGAATAAATTACACCCAAAAGCTAAACTTGCTAAATAAGTCTTCAATAGTAATGAGCATACTTATTGGTTGTGGAGCATGATGAGACACATGCCTTTGCTGTGAGAGACCGACCATCCATCTTCATCCGCTTATCCGGGGTGGGGTGAGAGAACTGCGTTCGATTTCAACTGACACATCCATCAATATGTCCCTGAGCAAGACACTTAACTCCTAGTTGTTCCAGAGGTGTGCCACCTTTAACATATATAGCAATTGTAAGTCATTTTGGATAAAAGCTAAAAAAAAAAAAAAGCTAAATGAATAAATGTATTTATTATACAAGTGGAATACACTCCACCTGGTTCACTTTAGTGGCCCCACTTCCCCTTACAGCGCTCAGGTCTGCTTTGCTCAGGACTTTGCTTGGTGTGTATGAGGCAGATGCGGCAGCATTATATTAAACTAACTTACACCCAAAACTTAAGATGCAGAGATAAAAGAACCAGAAACGCTGCAGCTTATCAATACCAACATTACAACCTTTAATAATTTATCCCTGAGCTCATTTAATACCCATCCCTAAAAGAAACATAACAGTTTGTCAAGACCACCACCTATAACAATGTTTCTTTAACTTAACATTACTAAGACAAGACTGTTAATTTTACATTTACTCATTTGGTTGAGGCTTTTATCAAAAGCAACTTACATTTCAGGAACATAAAAGCATTAACAAAACAATATTAATTTAACTAGCTAACATGACTGCCAAACACACTTTTGAAAGGGCTGTGAAAGTAAATCAGTAAGGTAACACTACTACAGAGGCAGTTACTTATTCATGTGACACTAATTTGCTATCCATGTAGGAATGCTCGCGAGTTGTTCGGCAGGGATATCTACACTACATCAAGCTAGAGTTAGCTTGTTTAATGGAGCATTGTGGAGTTTCCGGCGGCCACTAAAGGTGCGGTTTTAAGATTGCTACCAGGTGTGTGCTCGTACGCATGCTCGCTTGAGCATGATCGAGCATAATCCGAAACTCAGCCGATTCCATACAGTAATGCGGCAAAAAATGCAGAAATACCATGCAGGCTCTGACTTTTCACTCAGACATCTTCAGGCTCTGTTACTTCCCGTTCCCGTCTCAGAGGCATCTCAGAGGCAGATCAAGACAGGTGTTACTTCATCGTTACTTCATTCAGCGCAGTGAGACACCGGTATATTGGCACAGTACTCCTGGAAAAAAAGACAGAGTGACGGTGTTCTGTCTATTTATGCTCCCTTGTCTAAAAATGCTACCGCAGCGCAAATCGACAGCAGATCTATCGAGTCGCGCTGCCCTATCGAAAAATGCTACATTATGTGTTCCCATTTCCAATCCCATAAGGTACAACTCTTACAGTATTATGACGTCTTCTTTTGATTATATTATGCTGTGTTGTCGCTGTAGTACGAGAGCGCCTTGGGAGTGCACACAGGGCTGAATCTGACCTGGAGTCCCCGCATTAAAAGCAGAATAGTGTCTGATGCAAGCAACAAAGAAAACAGGAGTGTGCTTCATTTCTAAGTGAGTTTTGAGCCAACAATAAGGCAATTAAAATTGGATTAATTTCACTGAAAAACTTACATATATTCCATTTTTAACATTAGCCAACTCCTCACATGCGGACTCCGACATTTTAACTAATATATGGAAGATTTTAAGTATTACAACAAAATTACTCTTCCACGATAACAATGTTACCTCTTGTCAACATGGTCTACTTTGACTAGTAAGTTACTTAGCTTCTCAATTTAATGGCACATTTAAGCTAGCTATATCAACTTAGTCACATTAGCCCTTTGGAATTTAAAGATAAATCCAGCCAGCTGTTATGGTGAGCATCAATATAAAGTTATTCTACAACACTGCTTCTGTTAAAATACAAAACAATGGTTTAATAGGTAGGAGAGACTTACCACAGCCCAGTGACGAACCCTTTGATACAGACGTTGGTTTTGTGTTTACAAAGCGACTGCTTTGTACGTCACGAAATTTTGGCGCCAAATGATGCTGACATATGAAGGGGGCGTGGCATGATCAAGGGCGCGACTGGAGGACATTTACGTCACCACTGGATGTAGGCTGACTTCAGCGGAAAAAACGTAGCAAAACATATATTTTTAAATGGAAACGGTGGTGCCTTGAACACACAGTTGCAAGCACTTTTACGGCATTTCAAACACAACTGTGTTTACAAATGTATGCAGCTGATTGGGTAACACCTGACACGCCCACCAAAAGGGGAACACAATGCACAATGTTGATTGAAAAACTAAATAACTAATTTATAATGTTTGAGAGAACCCAGCAGTTGCTAACATTAGCAACCGACACCTTTCCAGACAGTCATCAGCACTTATGATTTTCCATCTGGGGCTGCTTCTTGTTACATGCGCTTTGGTCTGGTAAGTGAAAAAGTTCTGTTTTCAGGAGCAGTAATGTTAACAGAAAGGCTAACAATAATGATACTTGAAGTAAGCTGGCTAACACAATGAGGTAACGTTAATGTTCACTTTGCACCAAACTGCTGTTACTTAGTTAATGTTACTTTAGTCCTAAAGTTACTGTGGAGACAGTCAAGCTCTGCCTTCATATAAGTTAACAATCGGTTTCTGAATCCAGTGTTTGTAGTAAGATGTACGGTTCATAATGTGGAAAAATAAAGACCCTAGTCTCACTAATATAGGTTAAATATGATATGAAAACCCCTCCAGTTGGGAGATTTTCAAGTCAGATCAGTTGGAACTGTGTAATTATTATGTTTGTATGATGAGTATTTAATATGTTAATATTGAACTTATATCTGTAATCTGTTTTAATAGATCTTTCCTCTCAGGTGAACCTGAGTGCTGAGTTTCCTCAAGCTTCAAAGACATTTCAGTGTATCCAGAAATAGTGTGGATAAATGGCTGATGTTTCATTTTATCAGTGTTCAGCCCCTCAGCCCTTCAATTGCAGACACAAATTGCAGTGGCTGCTATACATTTCCACTGTGGTAATGAAAGTTGGTGAGGAATATTCAGGTTTATTTAAATTTAATATTATTATTTGTTCATTTTGGCAGATGTAGTTTATGGTCTGGTGAACTGTACTGTGTCATAAACAGCTGAGTCTCTTTTATTGCATGGCCTCACTGATATAAATGGGATGGACAAAATATCAGAAACATACATACTGTTGCAACAAAAACTGAACATTATCATTTTTATGAAGGGAGGATTTATTGCAGAAATGTTTGATTAGACTGCATTAAATTTAGCTAGATGTACCAAATAAACTACTAAATAAGTCTTAAAGATTAAATACATTTATCACAGCAAAAAATATACCCAGGGGTGTGATAAAACACTGAGATGTAACATTTGCACATGATTGGTGTGCATGAATACAAGACAAGAATATATTGTAAAAGACCTACT
>JAPMOB010222622.1:0-10480 GCA_029875015.1 Lepomis gibbosus | reverse complement strand
CCCCCCACCACAAAAAAAAAAATAAATAAATATAAATCGATGTCCGAACTAAACTGTGAATTTGGAGAATCGTTACGCCCAAGTATTTAAGGGAGGAAGATAAGAACCACCAAGCAGGGACTTTCCAGATGGACCGTAGCCATAAAAATCAATGCGAAAATTCTGTATAACCAGTACTTCTGTGCATTAAAGAAGTTCTGCAAGTAAATACAAAACATGTACAATAGTTTGTACTAGACGGTTGTGCTTGTTTTTACAGCCCTACAATCATGGACAAAGTACATATAAGCAATTTAATGGGTTTAATATGCAGTGATTGGAAAAAATGAGGCATGGATAAGCACTGGGTTCTATGAGCAGCCAAGTACTGTCATAATATGTCAACACTGAGTCAAGCAGACACAAGTGGGTCAGCTAAGGGAGCCACCTTTCAGTTTTCATGTGAACAACAACCATTATCATTCCCTTAGTTCAACTGTCAGTTTATAAAGAAATGAAACTCATGTACAGAGTGTTTTATTATGTTGTAACTTGCCTACGCTGGGATAATCCATCTGAAAGGATCATGGCCGCCCAGGAGCATATATGCAAAAACAGGCACCCCTCTTCTCACAGCTTCCTTGGGGGATAAAAATATTGCTCCCACTCATACTGGGTAGAATTAAAATGCCAGAGTATGAAAACTCAGGCATTGCAGACCACCATGACTGAATGAGCAGAAGAACTGTTGTGATTATCCGTGTTACAATCATAATCCTGTAATAGAGACTGGCAAGAAACCTGAATTTTCCTCTCCTCTTACTTCACAGCATGCCAAACTGAGAAAATGCCTTATTCCTCTTTCTGGAGAGCGGGCGTGAATACAAATAGGTCAGCCCCCCCCCCCAATCAGTGCAGGCAGCAACAGCAGCAGAGACGACGTGACGTTGTGGGAGAGCGTACTGCCACCAAGCCTGGAGCTGCCTTTCAGAACAAACACAACTCAGAGCGCTGCCTTCCATTTGTCTTCCTCCTCCCCCGCTGCTTCTACCCCTCTAGCACTCTCATAGACAACACAACGACAGCACAGAGCGGAGTGCGAGGGGCTGCTGAATGAGGAGGGTGAGAGGAGGAAAGTGGAAAGGGGAAAAAAAAGGGACAGAGAGGCACATGGTGGGAGGGAATTTAACACGAGAACATGTGAATCAAAGAGGAAGAGCGAGAGCAAACAGAGATCAGCATGGAAATGGACGAAGAGCTGAACAGAGAGATGTAAGGCTTTTGCATCATCCGGAGAAGATCCCCATCTATCCACTGCTGCTTTGATATACAACAAGCGAGGACGGCAAAAGAGCCAGGGCTGCAGCTAACTGTCAACTACCGAGCCTTTCTCCCTTCGGCCAAAGACAAGAGCAGCGCAGCACCGTTAGCATCAAGCCTCTGGGGACAATGCGCCAAGACAGATGGAGAGACCGCAACACTGGAGCTCTGACACATGTTCTGCCTGTGCACGCATGCATGTCATAGACAGCTACGAGTTGCTGGATGCGGACCAATTTTCCCAGTATTTCTGAGTGCAGCCACATGTAGGTTGGATTTAAAGAAGAGAAGGATTTATCAATCATTGTAAAGAATTGTAATTCATCACATTCAGGAATGATGGATGCCAGAAATTAAAAAGTATTTAGATTAAAACAGGTGAGTTTATGCTATGAATCCCTAAAATGCTATGCTATGCTGAATACATTCATGCTGCAAAAATACATCAGATTTTGGGTTCCGTACAGGATGTGAAGGGTGTGCCTTTATAAAGGAAACACCCGTTTCTATTTCTGCTGAATGAAACAGACACCAAAGTAGTCTTTTCAGTGCTTCTATGAGCTTTCACAAACCACTCTTTGTCTTGTTGGGGTCCGTAAGGTACTGTGTAATTCAGTAATAACTGAGAGAACACACTCCACTTCAGGGTGCTAGCAGCCTTGAAACATAGGCTGTTCCTCTGTTCAAAAAGCAATATTGAGACAACAGAAACTTTTCTGTTCATTCTGGTTTTCAAAGCAATACAAATTATTCCTTTAACCAATTATAGATTACAAGTATACTTTCTAGTCAATTAGTTTATTTCCTATTAAATGAGATTTATTCTATTCTTTTTCAAGTGCTTACAGTGGTCGGGTTAAGCCAACTTTGGCTGGCTAGCTGACAAAAAACCCAAAACAAGCAAAAGATTTGCTGTAATGAGTCATGCTAGCTAGCTCACTTGTTAACAGTCAATCTTTAAAATGATAGATGAATACACCCTTTGTTTATTAAACTCCGTACATTGACTGGGAGGTGATTCTACCTCTCTGTGACAGGTACCAGACGTTCGGATACCTGTCACAGAGAGCTTCATTAAAGAGCAATGAAGCAGAATCCGGAATCCATTATAAAATTACTTGCATTGAATTTTCTTTACTTATGCTAACACCAGAAGAGATAATTGAGACAGCTGGAGTGCAGCCCAAGTGTCAGTGCTAGTTTGAAAGTTTCCCACCAATGGCGCTGTTACTTTCACGGCCAGCACGTTGTGTAAGAAGCAAATGTGCTTGTGCTTATAGGGGTGTTAGTGATAGTGAGGTATGGTCAGGCGCTTTGCTGGCGTATTACTACTGGCATCAGAAAGTGACTGCTTATTGAATAACAAATCTGGTCCAAAGAAGAATGGCGCTGTATTTTTCTGATATTTAAAGGGGGCATTATTCTGATGGCAAGATGCTCCCCATTAACAGAGACTGTGTGCATTTACGCATAACGCACAGCAATGTCACTTCATTGATTATTTGATTCACTAGACAGGATCCATCAAGATGCACTGACAGCAGCCTCTCTAATCATTAAACAAAACCTGGAAGACAGAGTGAACCATGACCAGTTCATTATAGTTAATAATGCAGAGCAGTGAGGATCTCAACGTTTCACACAGGAGACTAGCCTATATAACGCTGATAGATCCACACAGTTTCTCACTGTCAGAGACTCCAGCCTGCAATGTAGTTCTTAAGTGCAATTTATACTTCTGCATCAAATCGACGGCGTAGCCTCTGCATAGGCCCCTAGTGTGCACCACCTCAAAAATATAACTACACGTCGCGTCGATGCGGACTGTAAGCACTGTGATTGGTCGGCTGGGTAGCCTCGCAATGCCTCCGAGCCGACAGGAAGAGCCCGTGCTTTGAACTAACTTTTACTAGCGGCCAAAACAACGGCTGTAACATGGTGGATCAATCTATTTGACCGTCACAACCAGAGTGAAACTACTTGTTTCATCATCAGAATGTGATCCATTTCGTCGATAACATTTGAAAAGGCCATACCAGCTGCACTTTTACAATTTTGCCCTCATTCACATTAGCGCAGGGCTAAATCGGAAGTTAGCCTGCTTGGCCGGCAAAAGTCAACACAGTGGACGCTGTAGCGCTACTGCCGACTGGCGTCTGGGGGTGTAATTGCAGACTGACGGGCACACAGACGCACAAGTATAAATGCTCCTACATACATCTTTAGTGAGACTATTGCCTCATTTGCACTGCATGGTACGGCACGGCTCAATTCAATTTCACCCATCTATTTTGGTTTTCTGCACACTGATGTAGGATTTCCCCAACTTTTTTTTTCCAAAAACAAAATTGGTCTCCATGCCTACATTGAGGGGGTTAAAATGTGCAGTGGAAAACGAAATCGAGATAAGTACCAAAGGTTGGTCGGACCTAGCTGTGCCGTACCATGCAGTGGAAATTAGGTTTATGTGACATGTTGTATCTGTTATTGCTCAAATAAACTATATCCTCTCTTCTGTTTTCTAGGCAATCACTAGGTATGCAACATCAGAGTTGCTTGCCAGACAACATCAAAATGAGATATCAATATTGGGTTCCTTAAGCGATCCATCACATACACTTCACTTTGCCTCCAGGGATCAAGGCCTAGTCAGACGCTGCCTACAACTGGCCTTACAAATGTGACTGAGCGAATTAATCAAACCATGAAGTGGAGACGACGCCACTGCTGTACACATACAGCTAAACTCATCTATCTCCTCTCACTGTTGGGTGTACTGGTCTTCCTGGTCCAACAGGTGTGGCTGCCTAGGCGCTCTGGTATGCCATGGAGGCGAGGCAATCCTGTGGTGTACGGAGGTGGAGAACTTCATACCACCAAAGCCAAATGGAACATGAGCGCCCAACATTCAGTGTGGAGGTTTGTCATTAATCCTCAGCCGACTTTCAATGCTGATGCTAACATCAGCTCCCATGAGAAGGAAGGCGCCCCCTCTCCTCAGGAAGACCCAAGTGTTGAAAACACTTTGGCAGCCACTGTACTGGGAGAACTTGGTGGCACTATATCCCATGGGCCTTTCACTTATATCATCAACGAGCCAGACAAATGTGCCGAGAGCAGACCTGCGCCATTTCTGGTGTTGTTGATAGCCACTGAGGCTCGGCAGGTGGAGGCAAGAAATGCAATACGGCAGACGTGGGGGAATGAGAGTGTGGCTCCAGGTCTGGGATTCATCCGGTTGTTTCTGCTGGGGAAAAATGAGGGAGAGCTGGGACTTTTACAGCAGAGGATGCTAGAAGCAGAGAGCCGGAGGCATCATGATATCATTCAACAAGGCTTTATGGATTCCTACAAAAACCTGACCATTAAGACATTGATGGGAATGAACTGGGTGGCAATTCACTGCCCACGAGCCAGCTATGTCATGAAGACAGACAGTGACATGTTCGTCAACACAGAGTACCTCATTAACAAGCTGCTCAGGCCAGAAATGAAGCCTAAGAAAAACTACTTCACAGGCAATAACATGAGAGGCTTTGCGCCAAACCGAAATAAAAACAGCAAGTGGTACATGCCACCTGAGTTGTACCCAAGTGACAAGTATCCAACCTTCTGCTCTGGGACTGGTTATGTCTTCTCTGGAGACTTGGCAACAAAAATCTATCGAGCATCGCTAAGTATACGCCACCTGCATCTGGAGGATGTGTACGTGGGAATATGCCTGGCCAAGCTCCGGATTGAGCCCACTCCTCCACCCAATGCGTTCCTATTCAACCACTGGCGGGTGTCTTATTCCAGCTGCAAGTACAGCCAGTTGATAACGTCACATGGGTTTCATCCCAATGAACTACTTAAATACTGGCATCACCTGCAGAGCAACAAACGTAACGCTTGCATAAACACACTGAAAGCAAGAACAGGCAGGACACACTAAAACAGAATGAACGGAGACAGAACCAGCTTAACTAAAAAAAAGTTAGCATTTGTATCTTTGTTAGATACAAATGATGATTTATATTTCACCACATTCTCTGAGAACTCAAAAGAAATTCTAAATAGATGTTGTTTTGATTAAGTGCTCTAAAATGATGCCAATTTTGTACAAAAGAGTTTGAATGTGCGAGTAAAACCACTGGAGAGTTTATGTAAACAGTTTTTTTGTTTTTTTATAAAAAACAAAATAAGCTGTGTTACAAAAGCTACTTTTTGTAATAATATAAGATCTATTGTATGTGTTTTATATATGCAGCGTCAGAGTACAGTGCCAATAAACTTTTTTTCCCCCACATGTGTATCAAATAGTCAATGAAGAGAGACTGAGACTGTTGCAGACTGACAAATGTGGGACAAGCCCCATTGTTATGCACCATAATAAAATATACATTTTTATGAAAATTACATCTGAGGACATAGAGCCGGATTTACTAACATCCCGGATAAAGAGCACTAAATTGTGTGTGCATTCTAAAATATTACACATGCAATTGTAGTACCTGTTATGGGTGATTAACTAAGAATTATTGCGTAGATGACAACAGGTGCAAACATAATGGAAGTGGCAGTATTTAAATGAGGGTTTTGCATTTTTTAATAGTTTCTGCCATGGAGAGTCTGGAGGGAAAGGAGCCACCATGTAAAAACCTTTGTTTCATTCAGTGCGTCCCGAGTATCTAGAAATCGTATGTACCTGCCCATCTAGTGTAAGATTGCACTAAGTATTTGGGACAGCAGACCTGAAAAACTGCTTTGGATAATTCCAGCAAAAACAGCTACAGTATCCTGGAATGACCCAGACGGGAGGAAATGCCAGCAGATCGTGTTTCATCCAGCCAGAGGGAACAATCACCAACCGTCTGCACCGTGATCTCTTGTCCCTGGCCCTGTGCGCCCCAACCTCACTAGTACCTACAATGGATTGTGCCACTATTATGACAAGTGCACTATAAACAGTTGGTGATTGTTTCCTCTGGCTGGATGAATTTTATGCACTACTACAGCTGGGGGCTCTCCGCAGCGCCATGCAACTTTCTAAATTCTTCCATCTCACGGAGAAAAGAAGTCAGGGCGAAACAAAATTTGCTTTATTAGCATGAATGTTAATACAACAGTATATCCAAAGCTAAAGTAAAATGCAAAAACCCCCAATTCAATTCATATAGTTCATCAAATAAATAAAATGATTGTATTTCTATATATAGAATAATGTTTTCTAATATTGTTAATTTCTCTACGTTTTCATTCATTACTGCTGTGTCTCCTTCTCTATTACAGCAGCTATCTCTGTGCAACACTTGGTGGTTTTCACCTTCCTTTCAAACATATTAAATAAAGAGGCTGTTGCACTCACATTAAATTGCTTTTAGGCATGTTAGATCACATTGCGTGTAGTAAATAAAAGGTGTTTGCATGTTACCCTAACATTACTTTGCACAATAAAATTGAAACACTCCAAATTACATATTCATTAAGGCAAAAGTAGTAAATGAACAACAGGTCCTATCTTGCACTTTTGAAAGACGTCATTCTCCGTGCACACTGTTAGTAGATCATTTTATGTGTTAATTTGCGGGTGATATCAAGTTTGCACATGTTTTTGCTCATGCAAACCTTTAGTAAATCTGACCCTTAATGTAGTAGAAAAGGTTACCCTTATTACTTCAGTGAGGTACTGTCTCATGAAAATTCAGTTTCAAAGAGTTAGAAACTGGCAATTGGCAAGGAGCAAAGTAACATGATATTAGATTATGCACTTCTCTGAAAAAAAATCTTAAACATTATTCCTTCCTGTTTTGCAGTTTTTCTTTGAGATGGTAAAATGGAAAATTATTTCACTACTTGAAAAACAATGCGAGTGAGTGCCAATTGACCGATGCTGTGAGTCATTACATGGCAATAATCACAGGCATCCTCATCAGAAAGTGAGACATGGTCAACTACTGCTGCTCTAGCAGATACCAATAATGATAAATGGGTCTTTTGTGAATGTATGCAATGTAAAATTCACATGCAGTGTAGCTCTGGAATTAGTCTTTTACAATCCCATCATCAAACAGCAGAGCTTTGATCTTACCGTCACTGACTTCAGGGTCATGCCGTGGTAGGTGCCCATAGTATCAATCTTGAATCCTTCCGTTTCTAAAAAGGGGAAAAAATACATTTATTTTATATATGTATGTGTTCCCTCCTCAAGGAAAACATTGCAAACTCACAATGTAATCTGTGTGCATCGATATCTTGCATTAACATGCA
Source organism: Lepomis gibbosus (assembly GCA_029875015.1). Classification (NCBI taxonomy): domain Eukaryota; kingdom Metazoa; phylum Chordata; class Actinopteri; order Centrarchiformes; family Centrarchidae; genus Lepomis; species Lepomis gibbosus. Next base: position 2,932 of record JAPMOB010222622.1, on the reverse strand, counting down.
TAAATTAATATATGGGGTAATAGTCATGGTGCAAATCAAATCTACCTTTCAAAGTATTCCTTTACTACCACACACACAAAAAAAACAAAAACAAAACCTTACCCTCTTTTCCTTTGAATCGCTCCTGATCGTATCTGTTATAGGCAGCGGGGACAGGCTGCTTGTTCCTAAGGGACGGGTCCTAGAAACAACACAAAACAATTACCTACTGTCCTTACAGTATTTGTCAGTACACTGCTTAGTCAAAACCAGTGCAGTCATTTATAGACGTGCCGCTGCTTTAATGCGTTCAATAACTACTGACCTTTTCTACACAATCTTCCAGATAATTTCAAGTCAAGTCTTAATTTAGTCATTCTTACCACTTGAGTTGTGTTTTGTGCTGGTCTCTGTTCTGGTGCTCGCCCTTCTTCTCTGGCTTTCACGGACTGAAGGATAGCAAAGATGTTCTTGGAGAAGTTCTGTGGAGGAGCAACACATAAGAATGAAATGAGTTAAACACCCTCACGCAAAAATAAATTCTGCCTTTCTCATAATTTGGATTTAAACAGATATGAAACCAACCATATGAAACCTTTTGGGATAGTTTAACCCATTTAAAAAGGACATCTTGAATAGTAATTACTATGTACTTTCAAGTTGCCTATTTAAAACATCACATTGCAATAGGGCCAAAACAGAGAGGATTATGAATTAAGAAATGTAGCCACCCACATTAGATTTGGGAAGTGATTATATTCTGCCAGTATAATTAAAATAAAGCCAATCAAAATTATAATGGGTTTCAGATGAGCATGTCAGTCCTTCAATGTACTATATACTATACACTAAAGTGTAAATACTGACACAGAATGCAATTGCTGCCATCTAGTGGTTGAGATTTCCACCTTGCTACACAGTATTTTCACATAGAGACTGTTTGGAATTTTCATACACAAGGCTATTGCCCTCGATAGTTCAGCAGGTTTGGGTTAATAGGACAGCTGCTTTTGAACTCAGGTATGTACAGTAAAATGGTCTTGAGTAAAGCCAAATAGTGGTCTGAAATTTGTTTCTAGCAAGCCCTGGTGCAGTCCATTCAGTCTAAGCTGAAGAATTCACCATTCTTAACATCACAAAAATATCTGGTAAAAGTTTACATCAGTACTATGAAGCTTTTCAAAAAGAAGCTGTGCCTTCACAGACGGTCGTCTTATATGTGCATGTGTTACCTCGCACAGACTTCATTCGGTTAGAAAACTTGGTAGGTAGGCAATGACGTTACAAGTCACGGTGGAAATTTTACAACACGGACCAGGTAAAGTGCTGAATACAGAGTGCAGCTGTTAGTTTCGGTTGTTTGATAGGCTTTGTCATTAACAAGCCCACAAGTGCCGTGATAACGGATCATGGGTGGAAAAATGTGGAAAATGACTAGTTCTATGTATTTAGTGATAGGGTTAGACTTTATGAAACGTGCTACTGACGGAGACAGTGGAGTAGACGAGCGGGGGAGTCAGAGAGAAGCGGGGCACGCCGGTGGTTTACCTGAGGTGTAGGCTTCTTATGTATCTGAATGTGGGGAGAGAAGATAATTCTGAGGAAGGTCCGAATTTAAAATTTATCATAATTATGTTCCTGGTGATTAAAACCTGCTAGTTTAGTGTGAAAAATGTAGATTTTTTTGCGGTTTACAATCACAATGCCTGCTCAACCATCGCCCATTTGTCAGCCATCGCCGATGGAAGATGGCATCGTCTATCAGCCCAACCCTATATTGCACTGCTACATTTCCATCGCGATGACAATAGCATGCATGCTGCTATCTTTAAGTCAATTTGTTATTAATTATCTTCAAGAGTCTTTATTTTGGCTAAGATGGAAGAGTCTTCATTTTGATTAACAAAATCCATGGTCATCAGCTTGTTTAGTTCACTAAGGAGGGGAGGTTTAGCGAAGGATCAATTCATAGTTTTTACATGACTAGGGCTAGCCCGAATGCGTTTTCTGAGCTTTGACGCTTCGGAAGGAAGGATAAATGCCCAAGAAGTTCTGCTGAGTGAGGTAGGATCGGATGGGTGAGAGATAGTGGCGGGCATGGGTGCGTTTGTCTGCGCGTGCAAGAGAGAAAGAAAAAAAGAGAGTGCGTGCTCCGTTTATTTATTCTCATAGCTAGACTAAGTGATTATTTTGAATGTGTACCCAATGGTCGAACATTCGAATATTCGGGTCCAGCCCTACATGTGACGTTCTCAAGAAAACGCTCTCTTGGAGGGCAAAAAAAAGACATTACTTTCCGCTGCCTGCTAACCAGGAAGCAAGTAATACACTGATACTTTGAGTTGGTTACTTTTGTGTTGCCAAAATGCTGGATGATTGTTGTGCTTTCGGATTTACTAATCGAGGAGGAGACAAGTCGAAATGCGGCAGTGGATGCTCTAACTTTATATGGCTCGGATATACCCAACACAGGGTATATCCCGGCCATATAAAGGTGATCCAAATAAAATTTGACTGCTTTTGCGGAGTCACTTAAGCCGGGATTTTCCAGATATCCTGGCTGAATTAAGCCTTGACTCGGTTTCACAAACGCAGTAGCACATAAGTTACCATGGCGATTTATACTGTGCAGCTAGCCTGCTCCAGACCAGGCTAACAGCCAGGCTTAGTTAATCCTGGTGAATTATCTGTTCACTCTGCGGTCATGACGATCAGAAACCAAAGTGTTTTTTTCAGTCATTCCATGTTCTTATGTAGGCCTGTGTGTTTTGCATATTTTTCAGTAGCCTGTATTAAAATTAGTGGTGGGCATAGATTCAATTTTTAATCTAGATCAATCTCACTGTATTCTTGAAATTAATCTAAATTAATCCAGATTAATCTAGATTAAAATGGCTCATTTGAATTCTGCCGAAGGCATTCAGAATATGTGTGCGAACGGGTTTCAAGCCAG
>JAPMOB010222619.1:0-18800 GCA_029875015.1 Lepomis gibbosus | reverse complement strand
TATATATATATATATATATATATATATATGTGATATATTGATAAATTTATGTTGCATGTGTGTGCAGTGCATAGGGGCTATAACATACATATTATTGTTCACATCTGGGTTGTAAAATGGCAAACAAATGAACCTGTGAACCATGAATGAAATAAGTTGAAAAACCCAAGAGCATTTTGTCGTCTGAAATACCACGTGCTCATAATACCGGATCTAGCGTGTCATCAGAGCGGCTGACCCCTGTCAGATAAAAGTGTCGAGGTGAGGTTGAGGTGAGGGATTATGGACGTCACAAAAAATGGGTGAGTGACTTGGAGCAATACCTAATGACAGAGCAGAAAACAGATGAAACAAATGCAATAGACATAATCCCCTGTGTCAAGAGGATGGACTCCTACATTTTATGTTCAATAGCATTGCCACCATCCATAATGTGACTATTATTCATTGATTTTAGTAAACGGTTCAGGAGAGTTTAGGAAATCTGCTCCATTGAATGTGATATCCAGCCACAGATAAACACATTCACATGTACAGTCAGTTGGTTTTTCAAGCAGCACACACTGAAGCTGGTCATTGTAGGATATTAACGATGTTGATACTGATAACAATTATTGCTCTGTCCACTAAGCTAAGGCCCTGCAACTGCAAAGTAACACCGTATTTTTCCTACAATAATGTCAAAACGTGACTGCTGTTCTAAAAGGTCAGTTTAGTTTCCACTTCACCTAACCTGCATGTCTTTGGTCTATGAGAGGAAACATCTACCTGTGTATCGGGACCTCCTAAGCGGTCAAAAGATAAATCTGAGCCAGCGGGGTCACAAGTGTTTGTTAAAAGGATAAGAAAGAAGAAAATGTATAGTTTGCGTACACAAATCACAGCTTAAGTATACATTGCTTCATTTAAGGGGTAATGAGGTAAAAAGGTAGATAACAACTAAACTAGTAATCCCACTTCTTGAAATAGACCCCAGCTGGGACACAAGGCCTTGATTGCATGGCCAGGGGAATTTTGGGGTCTCTGTAAATAATAATATAGAGAGTCCTATACCTGCTCTATATGAAAAGTGCAATGAGACAAGTTTTTGTTATGAATTGGCGCAGTATAAATAAAATTGAATTGAGTGCTGCTACACACTGCAGTGGAGTAGATGGCGCTGTACACCTTTCACGTAGTCGTTTTATCCGCCATAACAAAGGAAGAAGAAAAAGGAGCGGCTGCGCAGTCACGGCAGCACTTGGTTTTGTTTACATCTGTTTCTACATCGAAGCACGCTTACTTTCGGTACGTAGATAAAACAATATTTCACACAATAGTCTTGGCTACTTACACGTGGTAGTTAAACTGCCGCCGTATTATGTTATATGATTAAGTTATCTTATAATGTAGCTACAGTAGCTAGCTAACCAGAGGTGCTTAAACATGCTAACCTGTGCATACAGCTGTGGTGGTGACACTACGGGACATGTGCGTCCTACGGGAGAATAAGGCAGAAGTCACTTTTTTATTAGAGACGACGAGAAAACTATGTCAGGCACAAGAGGTGCTCCTGCCAGCTAGCTGTTCCTCTCACAGTCCTAAACAGTGTCAGTGTTGACGCTCTGTGGTATATACTTTAGTTTACTATACTAAAGTAAATACTTGTTACTTCTTTATTGAAGTGTTTCCAACTTTATACTTTCTAGCCAACCCTAACCCCACTCTACATTTGTTTGGACCTTACTCTGCATATAGAAATGTAACAAACAAATCATATTGGTAATTTAGAATAAATGACACATTGTTACAGATTAATCTAAAAGAGTTATGAATTTACTCTTAGAGTAAATGTATTTACTGTTGGTACACTTTGCTGATAATATTTATAAATTTCATAGAATATTATTACATTGTAGTATTTACACTTTTACGCCTCTGAATACGTATTGCACCATACTTGATTCAGTTATAATAAAAGCTTCACAGTGCAATATCAAGATATATCGTTGTCTCTGCAGGTACGAGTTGTGTCAGTTAAAAGCTGTACATGACGACCGCAGAGCCTGCAAGCCTGGAGAACCTGTGTGTGCTGTACCAGAGCGATGACTACATCGTGGTGGACAAGCACTGGGACATCCGCATTGACAGCAAGATGTGGTATGAGAAACACACAGTGCAGGCCCAGCTCCGGCACCGCTTCCCTCAGCTGGCGGACCCTAGCACCTACTATGGATTTAGGTCAGAGTCTCACTGATGCTAGATGCTAACAACATCAGCTCACCCACGTCATGCTCTCAAAGATTAATAATGTCATCATCCCTTCCCTAACAGGTTCTGTCATCAGTTGGATTTCTCCACAAGTGGGGCTCTTTGTGTTGCCCTCAATAAGGCTGCTGCCGGCCGGGCTTACCGCTGCTTCAAGGACCGCACCGTGACCAAGGCCTACCTCGCTCTGGTGTGAAACAAAGTGACGCACATGCACACAGCAGAGTTATTATCGTATATCTGTTAGTATGCTACATAATGAATAATTTGATTTTTGTAATTAAAAATACCTGTAAGGAAATACAATTAATTGAAAATGTTTTCTTTCCCAGGTACGTGGCTGGGTGGAAAAAGAGACACGAACTTTGGACTTCTCCATCGGCAAGAACTCCTCAGAGGGAAAAACACACATGATGTGTATTGAGGGAACAGAAGGTACATGAACCTGGCTTGTGTGGGTGTTTTGTGATGTTTAAAATTCTGACTGGACACCGCAACTTTTGTTCAGTATGTTTTGTTTGTTTACTTGTCTGTTTTTTCACAATTCAAAATGTTATGTTGTCAGCACAAGGCAATGGAAATTTGTCTTTGATAAACATGTAGTGTAAAATTATTAGGAGTGATGGAAATTTATTGTTGAATACTTGATGATTTAGGCTTGGCATGACTGAACTTTTTTTTTTAAAGATAACTACAGAGTAATAATAATTTTTCTTGCTGATTTCCCCCATTCTTCTCTGGTCAGGTTGTGAGAACCCCAAGCCTTGCCAAACTGAGCTGACGGTGTTGGAGTATGGGTTGTATGATGGAGACCCTGTCACCAAGGTGCTACTGAAGCCACTCACTGGTAAAACACTAATTTGCTTCATTTCATATAAGACAACTGAATGATTTCTTCCTTTGTTTAACCTTATTTAGAAATAAATCTTATCTGGAATTGTCTAGAGGATTTTTCCCCTAGCTTTTCACACAATGCAATATATTTTTAACTAATATTTATAAAGTTTCTTTTAATCTGGCCGTTTGATCGTGGTCGCTGGTGTTGGGTACAGCTCACCTGAGATACAACGCCTTCATCATATATTTACATGCCAATTTAACCAAAATAAAACTAGGTTGACATGGCTGTAAAAGATAAATAATCCATCACTGAGTAATTAAGCATACTGTATTATCTCACTGAATGATTGATATATATCTAACACCAATATAGCATCATTCTCAGGATTATATTCCAGCGTTCTTTGCACTCATCACACTGTGTACATGTATGCTTATATGTGTATGTGCACCTGTACATCACATCCACCTCCGACATGTACATAATAATAGCAATAATGGTAATATTTTTTCTCCTGCATCCTTTGCACTCTGTTCATTGCACTATTGTCTATGTCTACACTATTTTTGTTTATAGTGTGTATGTATGTGTTCTCTATACTGTAGCCTGTGTTTGATTATTATTGTCTTATAAGTAAGCACATCGTGAGCATTGTCCAGAGTTAAATTCCTTGTATGTGTACACATACCTGGCAATAAAGCTGATTCTGATTCTGATTATAGAGATGGGTTATGTTGATCTTGAGATACCTTGCTTTGGCACAGCTGTGAAAAATCTTTCTCCTTTTTCCGGCTCCTTGCCACCACCTTTCTCCCCCCAGGACGAACCCACCAGTTAAGGGTGCACTGCAGCGCGATAGGCCACCCCATCGTTGGGGACTTCACGTACAGCTCGGGAGCGGACGACGCCCCCTACCGCATGATGCTGCACGCTCACCTCCTCCATATTCCCCTTGAACCTCAGCCCCTGCTCGTCTCTGCTGGAGACCCCTTTGTCCCCACAGAAGATCCCAAGTGGCTCCCGCAGCGCTCCTTAAGGCCACTAACGGCCACTGTGGAGGCCCTCCTGGAGCACGAGTTAGAGAAGGGCCGGAAGATAAAAGAGGAAGAGAGAGAGAGGGTGAGAAAGAAGGAGGAGAGGAGGAAAGGAAGCAGGGAACAAAGGACTCAGGAGGAGAGTGAGGAGCAGAGGAGGCAGTGTCAGGAGTGGCTGAGTGAATGGGCTGGAGACTGATGGAGTTTTTTTGTTTTAATTATTTATTTTAATTTATTTTAGCTGTTTACTTATGAAGACCTTGTTAAGCATGCACGCTTCATCTCATTGACCACCTGCCTTGTATTAAAAGGGCATACACAGACTAGAACCTGAGTTCCTTCACAAGCCAGTTACATACCATATGTTAGAAAAGAAGTGTGTGAGTATGTAAATTACTGGTCTCACAAACAATTCATAGCTGCCCACTATAACCAGTCCTATACAGGGAGCCGCTGAGCAACCTCCACTGCAGTAGCTGAGAAATAAGTGCCTTGCTCAAGTTTATGTAGGTAAGTGAGGGATTCATGCCATTCATTATTTTAATACACATCCACCCTAATAAGAGTAAGACTATTTAATTGGAGATTTTTGTCACAAGTTTGTGATGTCTGGTTGTTTTAGAACTTTGAATCTCACGTAAACGTTTTTGTCAATGTAAAAATGTATCTTTGTTCAATAATAATATAAAAAGCTAAATAAATGGTTGAACTAAATTATCACTGTTGCAGCCAGTTGTCAAGAAATTGTAGGTTAAATGTATCTGCACCTGAAAGGGCCCAAATGTTGTTGTTGAACCTAAAACATGGCAGGTGGCTAAAAACCCCCCACCGCCACCAAGGAACACACAAAACAAATATGTAACAAGTGTACTGAAAAGATACCAATCAGGAGAGGGATGGAGGGACACCAAGGGCAATGAATATCTTTTGGAGTACAGTAATGTAAATTTTAATTGGATAGAGTAAAGCACAGGTGTTAACAGCATGTACTCCAAAATAGAGTCGGTGAGAAGGGCTCGATGAAAAGAGGGCCCCGAGAGGTCCGTGGCGGCAATGATGGCAGTTTCTACTTGAATAAACATCACCAGAAACATTTTATACACAGCCCCTGCTACCTGTTGCTGGACACAGTATAAAGCAACAGAACAATGCAATTCATATTGTCCAATTGCCGGGTGGTGGCTTTAGGTTTTCCCCAGAGAGAGACATGAAACAGAGGTAAAATGCAAAGCACAAACACGGCATTTATTGTCTTCCATACTGACACGATGAGATACCAATTAGCAAAAAACTTCCCACTGAGCGCAACTACATGCCTTATATACACTCCCTCCTGCAGGTAATTAAGTGGGTAAAACTACTTAGGTGGGACCACAATCATTTAGAATATAATAAATATTTACCTAAAGCGCAACACCATTGAAAAACATAGCACAAAGAATGAATATTTACATAAAGACAAATTACTGTCAATAAATCAATAACACATACACTCAAATAACACATACAATCAAAATAAATCAGCATTGTAGCTGTCTTTACTCCCCCCACCATCAGCTTCATGGTTCACTCCTGCAGCTCTTAAGCAGGTGTTTGGACCTACCACACTGTTTGCTGCCGCCTCCTGCTGAGGAGACAACCAGGAAGAAGTGAGTACAACCATTGTTTGCTTTATCTGTGTGAGTTAATTTGATCTCTAACTGGAATAGAGTAGAATCACTCAATACTATGTGAACCTTGATTGTTACTGATTGAGGTTTTTTCTCAAACAGGCAGGATGGCCAGACACCCCCTGTGCTTCCTCAACCTCATCTGGAACTACTCACAGCAAAGAAAGCTATCAAACATTTCACAACTTAAATAAACAATCAAAATAAAACTGTGTGGCTCCTGCTTTATCAATAATCCACCTAGATACTCGGTTAACTATTTAAGGTAATGGACCTGATCTCATTACACAAATCATGAATCCATGTGGCACACCTGTCCAGTTCTAATCCTTCCATACAGGTTGTCATGTTCTGTTGCTGCACCCTGAGACCACCATGGTGGTGGTGTAGATGAAACCTTTTTTTCAGGCATTGGCTGCCCATAGTTGATCTTTTTCAGCCTGAGATAGCCTTTGTAATCGGCATGGGCTACTTGTCCAGGGACAGGATCTCACTTTCTGTGAAGTGCTATAAATGAATGGGAAGGTTTTTCTTAGGGACTCTACAAATTTTTGGCAACGCTTCCAGCAAAATTGCAGAACTGGTTGTGCCCACGCTGAGTATGGCCTACATGGTACCTCTAGTAAAATGAATAAAAAATAAATGGAAAGAAGAGTTACAAAGCACAAATCAGTGTAATGCATATGAAAGTGCAGGGTAATGGTTACTATCTTAATTTATTAGGTTACAAGTAAAAATGTACAGAAATGTGTTTTGTTCTACAAACACTGACGAAGGTGATTCTGTTCTTCCAAACGGGTTTGTAGAGGGTGAAAGTTATTGTCAATTATGCTCAGTAGCTTGAACAGCATCATTAATACAAATCCTACTGGTTAAATGCAGAAAGTTGTAGCAGAGCCTGTAATGAAATTTCTGTTAGGACATTGTCCCTGAATGCCTTAAGTTGGTCCTGCAAATATAAACAAAGGTAAGATAAGAAGGTTATTAAAGATATGTTGAGCTGATGTGCTTTGTTTTTAATTTAAAAGAAACTGAGTTAAAACCATAGACCATATAAAAGAAAGAAGAAACTCCACAGTGTAGCCGCACTGGAACTACATTACCCATAATGCCCCAGTTCTCCAGAAAAACGTCTGTAAATCAGCTACGAGGAAGCGAGGCTTCAAAAAACAGACAGCAGCAGAGTGAGGTTATACCTATCGTTTTATTTTAGAAATGGGGATTTTAAGAAATTAATCATTGAGTTTATTGTGTTCGTGCAAAAGGTTGAAAGCATAAAACTTCAATAACCGTTGAAAATGAGCTCCCCCGTTTTCTCGTATGAGAGCTTGGTTCACGCTGTCTCAGGAGCAGTGGTAAGTTAGCTTTACTTTCCCTATTCATATCTGTAGCTGAATGTGTAATTGCCGTAGCTACATAGTTAGTGCAGATTAACGCTGGAAAATTGCCGCACACAACTCCATTAGACATGTAACTTGCCCCGATGTTTTAGACCTGATAGCGCTACAGTAAGTAGATCATGATTTGTGCATCTTGAAATGTTCTGATCAACCTTTTCATTCGGCAATAGCTGCTAGCACACCTGCCAAACCTACCTACAATAAGAAAAGTGTTTTATGACCATTCAATAAATTCACTATATTCTTAATGCATGTCGCTTAAATTATGAAAATTTCCAATGGCGTTAGGTTTAATATTACTTCCATATTGAACCTAAAGGCATTGCAAATCTCTGTATGACTGTTCTCTGTTTTTAGGGAAGTATGACTGCCATGACAGTGTTCTTCCCTCTTGATACTGCCAGACTGAGGCTTCAAGGTAAGTAGGTAGTGATGCAGGCTTATTTGCAGTAAGTATAGTAATCAGTGTAATAATGTGTTTATTCAAAACATGTTGTCTTTTGTTTGTGTTCAGTGGATGAAAACAGAAAGGCCAAATCAACTCCAGCCATTCTGGCAGAAATTGTCAAAGAGGAAGGACTGTAAGTATTTGGGGTTTTTTTTGCATTAGACTACATTTAGTTGTCTTAACTTTGTCAGTTCATATACCGATATGTAAAAACAGAGCATATGTTTACATGTACAGTATTGTATATGCATTGCTGTCACACTATACCCATAGTCATTTTGAATACCTCAAATGGAAGCAAAAGTTAAAGTTCTTAAATCTTCTTCATAGTGGCTTTGATGTTGTTTTACCCCAAAGTGGTGTTGATGATTGCAGTCTTTTAAGACACATTTCAGAATCCTGATCTCTCTAAAACACACACCACAGACAACTCTCACATTTTACAGCTGAACTGAAAAAGGGGCAAAGAGAAGATATGTCCACTACAGTATAGCAGTAGAAGTGCTCTAAAATGTGTTCCTGGGTTTACTGTCCCCCCCTGCAGACTATCTCCCTACAGAGGTTGGTTCCCGGTCATCTGCAGCCTGTGCTGCTCCAACTTTGTCTACTTCTACTGCTTCCACAGCCTCAAGGCTAGCTGGCTGAAGGGAAAGCAATCAGCACCCAGCACTGACTTAATTGTTGGTATCGCTGCAGGTAAGAGGTTCCAGATCATAGAAGCCTTGTTTCAGTCACCTAGGAGAAGAAAGTCAATCTAATTAAAGATTGGAGTCCACATCTTCTTGACTGAGCAGGGTGACCTATAATATAATCTATAACCATTTTTGTTTCCAACACGACTTTTTCATGTGTTACCAGAGACAATCTATGGTAAATCCGACCTCTCAAAGCACTTTACACTACATGTTACATACGCGCACTACAGACAGAAGCAAGGTGCCATCTGCTAATCTGAAAAGACCTAATCATTCACACCTGGGAACAAGTTGGGTTTGGTATCTTGGCCAGAGACATTTCGACATGCGATAATGGGCTGGGGGAAGCCAGAGATCAAACCGCCAATCTTCTGATTAGTGGAACAGTGGAGTCTACATTCAAGCCTCAGCCGCTACTCAATGTTCTCAGTGTATAGATATGATGATGCTAAAAGATGTGCACAGTGTTTGCTTTGGTTTTTGCAGACGGGACAGAATGATAGAAGTACTCAGGGCTCCAATAATAAGATAGAAAATAACTAAAAAACCCACTAAAAATAATAAATACTCAGTAGAATAAATAAGGTAAGACTACTACTTGTTCATCAGAGTGGTGGCTGCTGGAACAAAGCTGTTTTTGTACTACTTTGTTCTACCTCATTTTTTAATGCCTCCTTGTCTCTAGGTGTTGTAAACGTACTGGTTACCACTCCTTTGTGGGTTGTCAACACCAGGCTGAAGCTTCAGGGTTCCAAGTTTCGCAATGCTGACATACGGCCCACCAACTACTCTGGAATTCTGGGTAAACAGTAATTGTCGGATCATCCTTATATGCTCTTTAAAGCAACTGTATTTTTACACCACAAACCGTATGTGACATTTAGTGACATACCTGGATGGTCTTTGATTTCAGTAACGGCTTTTGTTTATACAGATGCATTCGTGCAGATCATCCGCGATGAAGGCGTTGGTGCACTGTGGAACGGGACCTTCCCGTCGCTGCTGCTGGTGCTCAACCCGGCCATCCAGTTCATGATTTATGAAGGCCTGAAGAGGCAGCTGAGGAGAGGAGTACCCAGGGAGGTGAGTGAGAAATGAAGCGAGATGAGGAAGGCATTAGGAGTTTGTAAAAACGTTCGAAAGCTAGGAAAGGAATGCTGAAATCAGATCAGTATTTTAGCAGAAGGGATGCTGGGTAAGAAAGCACAGATGAAGGGAGAAGGATGATATAGGAAGAGCGAAGTTGAAAATATGTTTTTATTTAAAAGCGATGTTGAAATTTTAGCTGATGTTCAATAAATAATTTACATTGTCATTTATCAAACAATCCATTGGGACAACATATAACAGCACATTTGAACATCACTGAAAGTCAAAACATAAAATATTGACTAATATATAAAGACCCAAATATGTTCAACTTGAGTTAGAATACAAATACAATACACAAAAATACAATGTCCTGTGCATTTTGACTGTTGTGAGGGATTGAGCATATTCATTTAAACAGTTCAGGCTTCTATGGTTTGGGGAACAGAGATCCTGAACATTCAAGGAGAGAAGAGGAACGGCAAGAGAGGAGAACAATAAAACAATCTCACAGCTCTGACCTAAACCCATATAAACATGGACAGACTCGTATAATGAGTATGCTAATAAGAAAAGGCTAAGGATAAAACTATATATATATGTATATATGTATGTATGTGTATATATATATATATATATATATATATATATATATATGTGTGTGTGTGTGTGTGTATGTATGTAAAAATAGAAGTACATGCATAACAGATTAGACGTAAGGAGAGACAATTTTCTGCCGTTACAGCGCTCAGTGAGGAGAAGTGCCCAGATTACCACACCTAAAATGTATGAAATAACATTTTTAAACGTTAAAACGTGTACTTAATAACAAAACAGTAGCATTAACATTTACATCAAGGTTATAAGACAAATGACAAAATATATGTGCTTGTAGTTAACCAATGGAAAAGTAAAGGAGGGAAGTAACTTCAGGTCACCCCATTATCTGGATGAATGGACACTCAATATGCGGGGACTTGATAATTCTGTTCACATGATTTTTGTGTGGCTTAAGCAGAGGTGACATAGACCACGTGCATTTTGACATTTTCGTGGTCTACTGGAGCAATTGTATTAGTCAAGGTTCATCTGATGCTCACGGTAAAGGAGGAGAGGAGAGTTGGTGTGGACGTTTGAACCCTGTAAAGCCTCTAGACAAGCATACTCCTCAGACCTTTAGGTTGACCCTGTTACTAATAATAATATGAAACGTTTTCTTCTTTCCCCTCCAAGCTGTTATCTGTTGAGGTCTTCATCATCGGAGCGGTTGCCAAAGCTGTTGCCACCACTGTTACATACCCACTGCAGACAATACAGTCCATTCTTAGGGTAAGTTTTGTGTCCACGTGATGTCTGATTTTGTTTGTGCACACATGCAAAGGGAGAGACAAACAAAAGATAATGCCAGTATAATCGAAAAGACGCACATCAGATACTTCACATTGGATTTGTTTTTTGTGTTAAAATCCCTACAGTTTGGTCAGTTCAATGAGTCAACGGACAGGTCAAAACTACTTTCCAGTCTAAGGACTATCAAGTATCTATTGGTCAATAGAGTGAGGTGAGTGCACACACACACACACACACACACACACACACACACATTCAAAAAAGGTTGCAATTTTAATTTTGTCTAATTTCATAGCTGTGTAGACACTTCATCATGCATAACGTCATGATGAAGAATACATTTAACTCAGAGCACTTGTAGCAGTTGATTTACGAGGAATTTGTTACAACTGTGTTCAGACTGTCACCTCACATCTGGTTTTGTCGTATCCGGATTAGAATAATAATAATAACTAATTCTTTATTTAAAAGGGACAGCGTACACTGAAACATAAACGTTACCATTTGATGCACTGTACCAGATTATAGCTTCAGGCTAATTCGCATCTGCACTCCCTTGGCAGGTCATGGTTAGTAACAATACAATAATAAGTACATTTCCTAATTGGCTTGCTTTGATGCAATCTGGCCAGTAAGTACAGATTCATTTATCATCAATAGCTGGGTATATCACTGGTTGGCCCCTCAAATCAGTTGTGATTAAAAACTACAAGTAGAAAACACGTCTCTATCATCTGGCCTTCATCTTGCTCTTATGGCCTTAATACAACTTTGCGTATGTAAATACTGTGTGTCTGTGTTGTTACAAGTGTTACAAATTTGCTCCTTTCAATTTATCAGATACCACCTGTTCATGAGTACCTGCACATTCATGAGATTTGATCATTGGCATATTCAATGGCCATAAAATTACCATATAAGGTAACCGTCAAGTCCTTCTAATAGAAATCATTAGATAAAAAGAAAAGCGGTTTAGCAGTGTGGGTAGTCATTTTAGAGGACCTGAAATGGTTAGAAAATATGAATAGTACAGCTGTCAGTGACGTGTCATCAATGCAGCTCTGTACCGTGACAGAAATAAAGTGAAATTAATGGTATGACATAAAGTTGGAGGGGGAAAAAATGCCTTATAAAAGCGAAACAGTCCATGACTTAATACGATAGGTGGTCATTAAACAAGAGAATATCAAAGCCTATAGCAGGTGATGTTACACGCCGAGGTAGCTGTCAGAGTGAGGGGAAATTTTGTTACCATCTAACTAAAAAGTATTATGCCAATAAAGTAAAAAAAACAACAACTCCGTAAATTCACAAGCAGTGATGATGATACGGCGAAGAGAATATTAATTTTGCATATTGTTATATATTTTATTTTTGTTAATTTCTGCAAGTTTCAGGATCACTCATAAGTTTTGTTCGTACCTAACTATAAAATTGGTGATGGCCACAACTTATCTTAAATCCCTTATTAGAAAAGTCATGCAACTCTTTTTTTTAGCTTCTGTGTACAAAAAGGCGGCGAATGAAATACTATCTGCATGAATGATGTTAACAAGACTTCTACTCTAAATAACATAGTGATTATGTTTTGCTCCTGGTTTCCTTCTACAGGAAGTACGGCATGTTGGGTCTGTTTAAAGGCCTGGAGGCCAAGCTGCTGCAGACGGTGCTGACTGCTGCCCTCATGTTCCTTCTCTATGAGAAGATTGCCAGCTGCACCTTCAGAGTCATGGGACTGAGCAACCACTACAAGAAACGCTAGCTAGCAAGACACTTTACAGCTAATGGACTTGACCACATTAAAGCACTGAGTGTATTAATCACTGCTACAGGCCCCACGATTGGGACTTACTTGAAATCTGTCACCTTCTTAAAAAAAATGAATCTTTAATGGTAACATCATCCTGCAAATACTCTAACCAATAAAGCATTACAAACATTTAGTACAGTGGTTCTCAAAGTGGAGTCTGGGGACCCCAGGGATCCTTGAGTGGGTTCAAAAGGGGTCCCCAGCAAAAAGGGGAATCATTTATTTCACAATAATTCCATCCATAAATAGCACAGTGACCGAATGTGTGACTATTTTGGTCATGGATTTCATACACTTTTTCTGGAATAAAACATCTAAAAGCCAAAATCCTGTGAGATGGGCGATACTGGGACAAAATTATACGATGGAGGTTTTTCATTTTCACTTATTATGTCTTACTTTCGTAACAGGTGATCTACAGGTTTTAGAAAGATGAATCTAACGATACACAATCCCTCAGTGCAGATTCAGAATGAACGCAGTCAGAGCCGATCCACTTCACAGGTCTGTATGAGGAATCATTTGGTGGTCCTGTGGAAACCACAGCTGCTGACTCTAGGGTTCCTTTACAGTTATTTACTAGTGTCTAGACTTTAATCTTCAGTGTAACAGGGCAGTGACTGGCTCCTCCCACCAACATGACATCATCAGGAACAGAAGCAAGAAAGTCATTATAGAGAGAGGTAAAGTGAGTTTCAATAGAACAGAAATGAAACTGAATCAAAGCTGACCTCCTCCCTAGACCACCTCAATTCTCTGTTTACCTGTTGAGTTTTGTTTTCCTTCATTGCCCTTTTTCAAATAAATGAAACAGCACCCCCTGTTTCACTCATTTGAAAAGGGGCAATGACTTGGGAAGATATGAAATTATCTGACATAGAAACTTATTAAATCTGTTTATTAAAATGACAACGATGACAACTTAAAATGGTTTCTGAGAAAAAACACCATTATATTTTAGGGGCCTCAAAGCTGTTCAAGACTTCTTGTCACAGGGTGTCTGACTCTTCTGTCTTCAGACATATTTAATGTCTTCACATCTGTCTGGTTTTCAGCTCAGATGAGGAAGATGGAAATCTAAACTAAAATGTATAAGATACTTTTTACTGTGAATTAAATGTTCTCTCCTAATCGTAATAATTGGAACTCAAATCATAAACATCTAGAAATGTATCAGTGTAAATGTACTTTCCGGGACTTTGGGGCACATAGGTTAATATTTCATTATCAGTCAATATTTCCCTCTTATCAACGCAGCAGCCCATAGGTTCAGACCGGTGTCCGGCACTCTCCATGGGGCACACGTGGAACAGTCTGCGCAAATGGACGTGCGTGGGATAGGGATAAGCAGCATCTCACCGGAGGGGAGCTCGCCCATCCTTCTGTTATACAAATCGGAGGTACGACAGTTGCGCGACGCTGCAGTAGCGCAGACTCATAATTACGTAAGCACTTCAGTGGCTGAGGCTCTTCCCCAATAAGAAATTGTATTAAAGTTAATCTGTGCCTTTTCACCACCATGGATTCAAAAACCACGAAAGAACCAGAGAAGCACTGCGTCCTTTGCTGTCAAGAAGTCGAAATCTTCGCCTTAGGGAAATGCGACCACCCTGTTTGTTACCGCTGCTCCACCAAAATGAGGGTGCTGTGCGAGCAGAAGTACTGCGCCGTCTGCCGGGAGGAGCTCGACAAGGTGCGCATTCTTCCGCTACGGGGGCTCGGGGATGGCGCCTGGTAGTACTAGCTAGGCCGCATCGCTAAGGTAGTTTTTACTGTAGGAAAATCCGCAGAATTTGGATTATAAACCCTTAGCGGTATTCATAATAAATTAGAAGTATTGCTGGTAAACACGACATAGCAACAAACTGTCTACAAACTGCTCAAGCGACTTTATGTCTCTCGCTGTCATTAGCTTAAGTTAGCTCAGGTAGCTAACGCTAACATTAGCAAGTGTTGCAACGTAAGCTAGCTAGTTAGACCTACCTTATCACAGGTAGAGTTAGCTAACAGGTTGGCCTCAGCGATTGACAGTGTGCTAGTCCCAACTGGCCTTATCCTGTTTACTTTATGTGGTGAAGACTTTGTGATTTAGTTGGCTGCTAATGCATTTAGTAGAGCATGGCAGCTGTCACCTCTCAAACTTACCAACGTGAGCACGTTAAATGGTCCGGCGGTGGTGGTGTGTTGCTATGTATTTAAATGCTAGTTACCCCTTCATTCTGGAAGTAGTTCTTCTCAGATACAGGTAGCTAACAAGCTAAATGGAGTTCAGACAACTTGTCAACTCAGCTGAACAGGGTGACACCAATAAGGGCCTCACTAACTACCTACCACTTCCTTTCAACGTTTTACTAGCTGTTGCTTTTAGATATGGTGAAAGGAGAAACGTTGATTGTCAGCTACTGTTACAGCTGGGTGTTGCTGTTGTCAAAATGTTTTGAACTGCCTACTTTAGCAGACCTTTAAGTACTTCTGTACTGGCTTGGTTTTAAAAGGTGACCGCATTCCCTTATTTCCATAGGATAGCTGTCACATTACATAAGCTCTTTATGAGAGTAGTGATACATGAGCTGCATTCTAAAAATGGTCACTTTTACCTCTTAACTCTTTATCAAATCACACCCTGTCTCAGAATATAAATTTGGGCTGAACGATATGCAAAAAAATGTTGTTTTGAAAGATTTTGTATTTCATTTCATTCACTAAAAATAATGTAAAAATGATGTGATTTTTGCTGGAGTCTATGCCAGACAAGCATGTTCCCTTACGTCTGGAGAAATGATTTGTAGGCTGGGGAAATTCTGTAGCACCACTATTCTACATTTATAATGGTATGTTGTGACACATTTGACGTTTTTATTAAAAAGGTTCAGCTTGGATATTGCACTTGGGCCATATTGCTTTTTTGACAATAATTTAATTAATTGTTCAGCCCCAGTATAAATCTTGTAAATAATGTTTTCAACAGTGCAGTACAGTGTTATCTCCCCACTTTCTCCAAAGAGTGTGTGCCGTGAGATCTTCATTAGTTCTTACATCATGTTGTTCTCAGGTGGTGTTTGTGAAAAAACTGGAGGCCTTCTCCTGTCTGCCCTACCAGCAGTTCTCCTGTGAGAAGAAGCATGATATCTATTTCAGTGAAGACAGGATCTATGCCCAGTACAGGTACTGCTCTGCTCCACTCCATATTATATATCAGTGTGTTGTTAATAGGCTGTTAATAATTTTAACAACTTAACAATATTTAATCAAACTACATTCATTGGAGACTCAACCACCAATTAAATGCTGGTAAGCTTTGGTTGTGTCTTTTTTATTTTGTGCTACCGTAGTCATAATCAGGGCAAGGGATTAGGAGAAACTCGGGTAACATGGCTTGATTTCTGGGGAAACAAAACAGCACAGGTGAACCTGATATCATGGCACTTATATACCTATCATGTTTCTGACGGTTTTGACGTGTGTGTGTATGGCGAAATTTCAGACTATTGCAGTGACAGTGTAGACAGATGAAAAGAAAGATCATTACTCAGGAGCAATGCATCTATGTGTCCAAAATAATTAAATCCAGAGTTTTCTCCTTTTGAAGATAAGGAGTACGATCTACATGAGTAAATTTCTAACTGGCAGTATATACAGGCAACTTATTTACTAATGTCTCACACATGTATGGTCGGAAAAGCGCCTCTTGTCGTCTCAGCGTGCAGTAGCCTGATGAGTCCATCATGGTGGAAAGATTTATAGAACCGCACAGAAATAGGGTGACTAAAAGTAGGCGGGTAAATAGCACCCTGCTGTGTTCTTACTTTTACTGCTTCTGCATCTGTCTCCGACTTTTAAAAGCTTAATGTTCACCATGAAGTATGTGCATGGCCCACAAGTGAGTGAGTGTGTTTTATGTGCAAATATATCACAGCCAGGCACAGATGCAGGGATTTGAGTCTGTCAACCATAAGTAGAATCAGTAGTAGGAAAAAGAGCTATTATCTGAACTTTCTAGTGAACCTAAATGATATAATGATTAAGACAATTGTGGTTTCGCTGCTCTTTTATTTGCATCGATTTTCCTTTATTACCATGAGTAATTTCTCTGTTACCAGGAACATTTGGTTTTAATGCTGACTGTTTGTTTCTGATTGTGTGTTTGCTCTAACTCGACTCTGATTGAACTTTCTTCCGGTGTGTGTCTGTCTGTTTTGTCAGGCATCTGCTGTTGCCAGAGTGTCTCCGCTGTTCAGAACCTAAGGTCTTCTCCAAGTTTGAAGAGCTGGATTACCACATGAGAAAGCAGCACGAGCTCTTCTGTTGCAAGCTCTGCACAAAGCATCTCAAGGTATACTCACATTAAGTTACACTTAATCCTGTTCTGATTTTCTTCTTTTACAAAATAATGTTTTATTTAAAAAAGCAGTAGCGTCTGTTGAAAACAGTTTGTAATGTTTTTGCATTTAGCCTACCCCTCGACACTCAGTAACACTTGATATCAAACTGTGATGGGAATGGTTTTATCAACACACTTTATATTGATCAACTTTGACAGAGTGAATTTGACATTCATTTTTCCGCGTTTAGAGACCTCATTTTAGTTTTGTAGAACAGCTTAGTGTAACTGTCTGAAATGTTTAAACACATTAATAAAGAACACCAGATCATTTGCCCTCAAAAATATTGAGAAATATTAAAAAATATTAAATATTAATAAAGGAAACTTCACAAATCTCATACCAGTTGTATCAAGGAAATGCTACTTCTGATTCTAAACATTTATAAAATATAGACATTGAATCATTTATCATCACTGATGAGCCCCACAAAGAATATTATATTGTTTTTAAACAATACTTTACCGTAGAAGTCATTACAATGTCTGGTGGTTTTTGTTTGCAATGCGTGCAAATCTTAGCAGGCAGGCAGACAAAACTCATCACAACACAGACAGTTTTTTTTGTAGAGATTTTTGTCATTTGCTAATTCAGGGCTCGCATTTATACTTCATGGCCCTCATTTATCATTCTTGCGTAGAAACGGACGTATTTATGTGCGTGAGATTATGCTTACACTGTTCTCAGCGCCTGATTTATGAAGCTGTGCGTACCTTTGAAATCCAGGTGTCCGCACCACCTGGCGTTGATAAATGTGGCGGCTGAAAACGTGCGTAATTTGAATGAAACTCCCCCAATTATTCAAGCTTTAGGAGGCTGCACCCAGGACTTCACGGCAGGGACTGACGGAATATGGCAAGAAATACACGGTTTGGAGCAGGAAAACCACAAGTTAAAATTTCAGAAACAAAATATTATGATGTTTCGACAGATTTAAATAAAGATTAAATGTTTAGTTTCACTACTAGAGCCCCTCCCCGGCATAAATGTTCTAAAATATTGTGCATTTTAATATTACAAGGTTTTTCATTTGGAAACTATTTAATACTTTTTTATTCAATTATTTAAACTGGACACATTTTTGACAAAATGTTCAACGTGCTTAAAACTGGACACGAGCAGTCAGATGAGCAGTCAGATGAGCCATAAACAGTTCAGGTCCAGCCCGAGAGCCAGTGCTGGAGTCAGGGGGACCACCTCGCGCTGTCAGCCTCGCTGGAGCAGACGAGTGCGCTGTCAGCCCCAGCGGAGGATGCGCTCATCCCGGAGGAGCAGACCCTCTCGCTGATCATTTACTTTGATGAACAGAGGAAATACGGACAGATACGGGACGGTGTACCCCCAGCGTGCAAAGCAAGCCTTGCCAGACACGGGTCTGGACGCGCACGGACTTGGATCTGACCATCAGCGTGTGTAACCTTTCTTTTATGTTCAGAGTGAAACATTGTCCTAACACAATGATGAGCTGCACCACGTCAGTACCTCCTGTTTGTGGAGCGTGTTCTGTGCAAACTAGAAGTTTTTGTCTGTTCCTAAAATTATAAATTGGCTACTTGTGGTGCTCGAAGAGACAGATTTAGCACTAAAACGCCCATCAAAGTCAAGTCCCAAATAAGCTCCAAATGAAACAATGTTGCTCTGATAAAAAGATGCTCCATCACCTCCGGGACTGGGCTCTACGCACTGACCCAGGACTCACACATGAACAGAGATCAGCATGCCAGAGTCTGGGGACGTGGGGCCTTTAGCGGCGGTGTCGGTGCTCGCTGTGCTGTCATAATATAAAGTTTGTCTTATAATAAATGCAGGGCTTTGTGCGGGACATGTCTGTGCC
>JAPMOB010222617.1:0-28482 GCA_029875015.1 Lepomis gibbosus | reverse complement strand
AGGGCACGTGCATTATTAGTGTTTTTGGTGATGATGTCAGAGAAGAAGGACCGCCTTGCATTTCTCAGCTCCAAATTATAAGTCATGAGTCCAAATTATAAGTAGCAGCAAAGTCTCTGGGTTCATGAGCAGTGGTGACTTTTTTTCCTGATAAATTTAATTTTCAACATCTAAGATGTTTAAATGTTTAATTTTGTCTTTCAAAAGTGAGATGGTCTCACTTTAAATAATTTTTCCCAGCCCTTTGCTAAATGTTGGACTGAGGGACCATGGTTGCATTTTGTCCCTGGGCCTGTAAAAATAAGTACTTATGCTGTACAAATGTCTGAAGTTGTCTTTTTTTACTTTTTTCTTTGGTCAGTGTATCTTTATTAGGTTTTGACAAACACGCATAGACAATGCACAAATCCAACCAATGGATAGATTTGAAGTTATTTCACAAGTTACAAGTACAGTATGAAGTGTTTTAATGAGCATTGTTGATTTGGAATTTGTTTTGATCAGACTTACAATTTTGCAAGTAATTACATTTTATAGTTTCAAAGAGAAATTTGTAAATCAGAATCAGTTTTATTGGTCAAGTACACATACAAGGAATTTGACTCTTTCTGAATTTTTAATGCTCTCAATATATTCACAGAAATAATAGAGCTAGAGTGTGTGTGTGCATATATGTATAGTGCATGATAATGTGTACACATTAAAAGCGGTGCATTTTAAACTGTTTGAGGGTTTTCACACCATATGACTAATTTAACTGTTCCTCATTGTGATGGCCTGTGGAAAGAAACTGTTCTTGTGTCTGGTTGTTTTGGTGTACAGTGGTCTGTAGCGCCTACCAGAGGAAGGGAGTCGGACCAAGTTGTACCCAGATTGAAACAGGTCTACAGTCATGTCTACAATATCCACATGTACATACATATGGGAGGTAAATGGAGTCAGTCCTCTACAGTAAGATTTGCAGCAGTCCTGGCAGTGTTCTTCTGAACGAAATGACACCACAAGCTGTTCTCTTGTTGTGATAAAATCAGTGAGGTTTTAGTACTTGCAACGATGATACAGATTTCCTCTGTCCCAGTATGCAATCTATTATCTTCTATCGTCGATGTGTGACCACAGCATGAAATACACAAAACTAGCTGAAGCTTTATCTGGAAAGCAACAGTAGGGGTTGCTAAAATATGGTGCATTTGCACTATGCATATATTCCCTCACTTATGGCAACCAGCTAGGCAAAAACAACTACAACCAAAGCCCTTATCACGGTTAGGCTACTTAAAAGATGGTGAAATTTGACTGCAGAGTTTTTATTGTAAGATCTTGTAAATAACCAATAGCTATCACGTTTATCACATACAGGATTATTTGTATTTAAGGTGCATAACCATAAACATAGCCTTATCAAAAATGAACGTGAACTGTACATGGAGACTGTACATTAATCTAATGTGTGGTGCAGATGTTGCGGGTGAAAGTCAACGTCAGTGGGGGTCCGGGGCCTTGCTGATGAGGCCAGCTGCAGATGGGAAGAAACTGTTCTTTTAACACTCCAGCCTCCTGTTACAGAGCAGTGTCTTTGTGTCCAGGGTGGGAGGGGTCAGCCACAACCTTTCCTGCATGCCTCAGGGTCCTGCAGTCGATGGGTTAATTTCCAATACATTTACTTGGTGCAGAAAGGTTAGTATACAACATTTATAGGTTTGCATGATACAATGATTTAAAGGTTTTTTGTCACACACATAATGAAGATTAATATTCTTATTGACTGCCTATTTTTAACAGAGGGGAATTTTAACAGTATGTAACAACCAATACAGGGACTGGAGATTGGCGCACACAACAGATACTATCTTTGTTGAATCACTATTAAATCATAACAGACCGCATTGTGTTGGGATAGGGGGATTTTGGTCTCTGTTGTCAGATGTGACTGTCCTCCTTGGTCTTTCTTCAGCTATCCGCTGTCTCCTGGTCGATGGCCTTTTACCTATTCCCAGTCCATGCTGTGGCTGGTTTTTGTCTGGTGTTTACACACAGCTAATGTTATCCGATAGCTGTTGTATATGAAGGCCTCATTACATGTCCTTCCTCAATGAATGATTCCTCCAGGGGAGGCTTGGGACAAACTGCTTTACTTTAAGGAGAGAGATGCATGCAAATGTTGCCTTGTGTCTAACAGCTAACCTGTTAGCTGTTACACCTTTTATAAGGGCAGCTTGTTTTGAATGTAAGATTTAATAGTTTGTACTCTTGTACTCGAGGGTTTTGAAACACTGCACCATACTATTAATATAATCCTATTTATATAATAGTGCCAAAGCAACAGAAACTGTAAAGGATTATTGATGTCATAAATGGGTTAGAAAAGAATACTTTGCACAGATTGGGAGTTAAACCATAACTTTGTCAACTTTAATATTAACCATGTACAGTTAGAGAGAGAACACATAATAAAACAAAGGAGAGAAGCAGAAAACAGTGTACATATAAAAAAAAGAAGAAAATATTACAAAAAAATCCACCTAAACTTAAGTCAATGTCAACTTGGTGTTACTTGAAGTGAGTGAGTGGTTCACAAGCATTTCAAAGAAAAAAAAATCAGTCACTTCTTTTTACTTGTCGGACCACAGAACTGCTTTTCTCTGCACGTAAAGGAGAAAATATAGCATAACAGAGCGGTCCTGAGAAGGTGTACTCATTGGCATAGATGTATACAGTATGTGTGTATAAATGTATGGAAATGTATTCATGGTTCTTAAGACAAGTTTTACATAACAGGTCCCGTTCTGTTGTTATTCCTGACATTTAATAATCTGAAAAAACAAAAAACAAAATTAACCCAAGAAGAAAAGGCCACTGAGCAGCCTCCAGTATGTACACAATAAATCAATTTCCATCATGAACAAATCCATACAGGTAAGATTGTGTGTCCTGAAGGTAAGATGTGTACCTTAAGCATTTATGTTTGCAGGCAGTCTCAAACTATACTTGAAATAACAAAATTATGAGTCGTTTAAGAAAACTACAAGGGATTTAAGGAATTGTTCTTTAACCATACATATAGTATTATTAATATCATCATCATCATATGAAAATAAAACATGATAACTCTTGAAAAGGTATATTAAAGGTTTGAATGTGTCACAGCTCACTTCTTTCTGACCCTAAATTGACAAAGTCCTGTACTCGAAATATTCTGTTTGAGAGAATAGCAGAGGAGTAATGTCTTGTTGTGTATGGAAGCATTTATTTATGTATAATTAGGTAAAGTGGAGAGTCCGGGGAGAAAGGAAGGTCAAAGGAAAATCTCTGCTTTTTGATAAATTGTCCCTTTGGTGGGAAAATCTCCCAAAAAGCTGGACATCAGGGTTCAGATCTAGGACAACATCCATCACTTACATCACAATATAAAACATCTGGAATCACTGTCACCTGTAAAGTTGTAGACACCAATGAGGCCTTTGCATAATGTCTTCTATTTAAATAGGAAACACACACTGCCATGACAATATTCTGGCTGCTTTTACACAAAAGATTCCTCTCTCCCCTGTTCTGTCTACCTCAGATCAGACAGTATCTATGACGTCAAACGCAGCATTTCATAAAACATCAACTGCTCTCACACACATACACACACACACATACACACACACACACACACACACACACAAACCTGGCACTGCCCTGTAAATCCTGGTCAAAGGCCCGGCCACACCAACATTTCAAGTGGCCACATTTTGATCAGTGTATTGGGTTGCGAGGGCATTTCGTGTTTTAGCTTATTAGCTGTGATGCACCACGCACTCCTATTTAACCTTCTCTGTATCTCAGAGTATAAACTGCTCCACAAAGGAGGACAACTTTGCTTACTGAAAGTATATTTTGTTAGTGCCCTGATTGTCTTATTTAAAGGACATATTTGCACCGTAGAATGAGCTAACGGGTTTGCAAACTAACACTTAGTGAACTCCTTCTCAGAGTTGTCTTCCACCTTCAGTAACGGTACTGAATGAAATGATGTACAGTCCCGAAACGAGGAGTAAATGGCTCACGACTGAGATAATGGAAAGAAATTCAAAAAGCTGCTGTGATTAAATAGCACTAGCGGTTAGCTCGCCAGTTTTTGTATTTTATTAACTGGAGCTACGAGTAGTCACCAGGCTTGTTTAACCACATGTTTTGCCTCGACTAACTGATTAATTTCACTGTGCCACTTTCTGCTGTGACCGGGCCTTAATCCCTCCTTTATCTCTCTCAGCTGCCTCCTGATTCGGTTACCTTCACTCACATACACTTTCCCATCTCCCAACACCCTCAGTGAGGTCTTTATGACTGAGTATCATAATGCGTATACACCTGCGTTACACTTTTGAGAACAATAAAAGAAAGAGCGTCGAGGAGAGGAATAGTACGTCTATCTGCAGATCTATGGAATATCTAGAGAACATACAACTACTACATGTGTACTAAATGGCTATGCATGGTCCCTGCCATGTGTTAACTCTGTACTGTAGCTCAGAGGAACTTTGGCTTCCCCTCATTGTCATGAAATATAGGAAAATATAATTTCACAAAAACATGCATTCCCCATGAAAAGAAAAGGTTTTAACAGACCCTGCAGGGAGATTAGCATGTGGGCTGCGTGGGCATTTGCATGTGTTGATGTTTGTGTGTGTATCCATGTCACATGTGGTGCATGTTTACATGTAACACAGAGGGATGTTGTGGAATGCACTGAGTGTTATATCTGTTTATTTGTGTTCTCAAGGGATGAAGAAACAATTAGTTTGTGTAAAACTGAAGGAACATGTCGCGTGTCTCTCTTCAAAAGATTTTTCCTTTCTTCTTGTTCTTTTCCATCGTCCTGTGTGAGAAACAAGAAAAGTGAGAAGGTTACTTCACTAACTTGTGCAAAAACATGAGGGGAAAAAATCATAATTGGGCTTTACAGGCCACATAGCTATCTGAAAAGAGACTACCAAAGGGTTGCCAAAATCACAAATTATAAAACACATCTTTTCTCATTTGCAGATGGTTTGGTTTTTTGGAGATTGTGGAGAGGTTTGGACATTTCTGCATTTATTCCAATACTGTAGAAATTAATGGAATTTCCTTAACTGAGAAAGGCACTGAAGTGATGACACTCTTCTGCTTGTGCTATGTGTTAGCATCTACCATTACACTGTAATTGTACCTTGTGGCCACAGTTGTCGCTGTTTAGGAAAAGTTACATCGGCTCACTTCAAAAGTGCTTCAAGTGAGATTTGTTTATTTGTGTGAAAGCAAAGTGGACTATCACACGATTTTATGATACAAGAAAAGTGACTTTTGCCTGAATTCAAAAGCAATACAACAACTAAATTTCACTGTTGATTGTAAACTATCAAGGAAACCATCTGTGTAACTTGACACTGCAGGATTTCCATGATCGTTTTGGATCTTCGGAAGAGGGTCAGGGCCAAAATTTATTTGAGTTTAAAGCCAAATAAATTTTTCACTAATATCTAATCCTCTTCTGTGTGTAACCATGGGAACACCACAAGAGTGCAGGGATTGTCCCTGATATATCACAAAAGTGAAACTGAGTTAAAACAGCAGTGTGTTGAGCTTGTATTGTCCTTTAAATAGGACTTTGGGACCAAATGGAGACATTTTTTTTCGCTCTCTCCTTGGTCTGAACATTGTTCCCGCTCTATTCTAGATAATCCACAGAGCTCACTGTGAACACTTTCTGCTGGAGACACGGTGCCTAAGTGTTTACACTCAGAACTCTGTGTCATTTTCTTTTTTTTGAGCAACACACAGGAAATTCCATGTACCTTTTTTAACATTTTTATCAAAACCAGAGATTTATAATTTTCATGCTTTTTTGGAATTACCATATATTTTGATTGTTACTACAGTAATGTGCCACACTTCCTTCCAACTTAATATGTAAAACAACAACAAAAAGTAATATGTCCTCATCAGAATGAAACAATAAACTTGTCATGTAAATGGTGGAGGCTGTCAGGTACTCTGACTCTGGTGCAGAAATATAAAACACTGCATTAAAGGAGTAAAAGTAATCACAACTTAATTCACAGCATCACTTTAGAAAGTCTCACACATCCATTGTGTGTGTTTGATACTGTGACAGCCAAAAACTCTAACACTAGCAGAAAATATCTACCAAATGACCATTTAATTATATTTTTCATTTAAGATTGTGAACTGTTGTTTGTTTGTGATTGTACCCTTTAGAGGTCAGTGAAGGTACCAGATTGTGTGCGTCCTTGTCCCAAACAGGAAAAAAATGCTGAAACTGGAATGTGTCCCAGCACTAACAAAATATAGTTAATGTCTTATTTAAAAAAATCCTGCTAACAATATTGTATTTCGTATCAGTAGACATACAGCAGACTTAACAAAATGAACCATCTGGCAGTTAAATAGCAAACAGGCAATCAGCTGTTGGAGTACTGACTTGGAGGCGTCCAGTTTCTGCTGCTCGAGGATTCTCTGCTGAGCCTCCCAGTTGGCCTTCTCATCCTCAAAGACTCGTCTTTTCTCCTCCAACTCTTTGTATTGCGCCTCCAGGTTCCTTTTCATCTGTTCGTGGCGTCGCTCCAGCTGAGGGTCAAAACATTAGACAGACTCACTCTCAAAGACGGGAACCTTAAATGTACACCCACTGCAAAACTATAGCTGAAGTCTTTTGTAAGGGATAAGTATGTAAGATAATGAGCGGTCAAGTTGCATGTGCCCTTCAATAGCACGTGTAATCACCATCAGTCTGTTATTCACTTGGTTTTGATCTTGTTTTTCGGTTAGCCTTAAATATACTTGTTTCACCATTTCTCAAGGCTAGGCTAGGAGTTATGAAAATCCTGACCAGTTCTGTCTCCCTCTGTCACAGAATAAAAATTATTGTCTACTCTTTATCGCTGTCTTTTTTATTTTTACACTATTTCTTGTAACAGCTTTATTTTTGATGCAGTTCTGGTCACATTTTCTCTCTCCTTTCCCAGCTGCTCATCGGATCTGTAGCTTTACTGAGGCTAACCATGATTCAAACACATTTGTGCAAATAACAAAAGTGTGAAATAATTCTTTTTAAAATCGGACATAAATGAGAGTAAGTTCAGTTCAGCCTGTCTATGGTTATTTTACGTGACAACTAAGAAACTTCCACTGATCAAGACAGAGTGTTAGCTCCAGAAAAAGAATTCCAGAACGAAGCCACCCCCGCAGATTTGAATGGAGTGGAGTTAAGCCAGTTTTGGACCAATAAAATAACACTACAGGGATGCTTCCCATTGGCACAAAGAGTCCACTGCGCATGATTGCCGTGCTTTAATGACGTAAAATAACGGCAGAAACACCAAATTCTGGTAGCTGCACCAACAAAAAGTCTCTTGGCTTAGCCCGCCTACAAGGCTCACTGGCGTCACTGATGGCCGAATAGTTGTTTTAGATTCACAGAGAGTTTATAATCTAAGCGGGATGTCACAGGGTTTTGATGTCATTTTTGGGCCTACATGGAAAAGTATACCAACATGAAGTCTCATGAAAAGTGAGGTGAGTAGTGATAATGTGATTCATTAACTGAGGTTGGATAATTGTTTTTGTTGGCCGCCCTGAATGGTGACAATGCAAAAAATATAACATCTTTCCATCTCTCACAAAAACTCACCTCCGCCTCCGAGTCCTTCAGTTTCTGCTTCTTCTCCTTAACCTTCATTTCGAAGACTTGCTCCATTTCGGCCTCCATCTTTTTCATTTTCATGACGTGTTCTCTGCGCTCCTCCTCCATCTGTGCCAGGGGACTCCTGCTGACCGCGGCAAAGGCTAATTGTTAGCTATAATTTGTTTTGTTCACCTTTAATATTCAATAGAGAAACCTTAGAAAGAAAGACAGGTGCGAGTAACCTTTACTTTCTTGTGAGCATGCCTAAGGTCGCCAATAAATAAATAAACACACAAAAGGAAAGCTGGAACTACAGGCTGCATTTGTAGTTTTTCAATAAGGAGTGTGTCATTTAAATTAGATAAGTAACTGAGGCGTACTTAGTGAGCTGTCCCTTGGTCTTGGAAGTGTCCACTCCGTTACAGGTGACAGCGGCAAGTTTCTTACTGCGGTAATTCTCATAGTGGACATTGTTGGTGACGTCCTTTAGATCCTGCATATGGGTCCTTTGGAAGGGGAAGGACGAAGAAAACAAATCAGCTAACGGTAAGCAAGAAGGAGGATGAGTGGGAAAGAATAGGTATAAACAAGGGAACAAGCCAAGGCAAAATTTTACATTTATTAAACTTTGACTAAAGCCACATTAGCATCTGAGATAATATAATGCATTTACTGTAAACTAATGTGGCCATTAGAAGAAATATGTCAGCCTCTAGTGGCCTCTCTGTGTTAGATGATGTTTAACAGCAATGACTAAAACAGTTTCATTCATCAGAAGGTTACACTGTTACCACCACTTGATTAATATTATTTTTATGAGTTGTATTCAAATAATTATTGTTGGTAATTCCATCAACTTCATTTTGCATGTAATTTAAACTTAAATGGGTTTACAACGACTTTAGGATTTCAAGTTCACTCCCCTACCCACTTAACATGCTTGAACAAATAAAGACAGTTTGTTAGTGAGTGGACTTGTAGGCTGTAGTATCAGCCAGGTGTACGTGCATCTTCTTGACATTAATACTTTGCATCAACAGTTGACGTATAGATACTCAATCAGTCAATCTAGGACAATTAGTGTTTTGTTAAGTTGGCCTGTATTTAAAAAAGAAATGAGCTGGGTCTGCAAATTATGTAAATATGAAAGCTCTACAAAAACAGGGTTGCTAAAACATTACAAGTTCAGTTCAGCACCAGTTCAATAGAGTGTTCATGATTATGTTAATTAAGTACATATCACATAAAAATTACTTTAAAATAATGTGGAAAAACTAGCTGGGGCAACTTAGTTATTATGAGTTATCAACTTAAACACTTGACTTTAAGCTCCCAAAAATTAGTTAAGTGCCAATAAAAAATGACTTTGATTGTAGAGGAAAAGCTAATTTCCCTTACTCAATGTAGTTTGTTTGTTCAATGCAATTTCATCAGAAGCTGTCATGACAAAAAGATTGATGCAAACTATTGCATTAATTTTTTAAACATTTGTTATAAGGGTGTAGAAATGAAGTTGCATTCATGAGTGTGGGAAATTAACGCCGTCTCACCTGATCAGCATGTTGCGCAGCACAGTGAAGTCGCAGTGCTCCCCATTCTCCACTGCAACACACAGGGAGAGAGAGAGAGAGGGAGAGAGAAATAGAGAGGGGGTGGAGAGAGACATACATAACAAAATTAATATACACAAACACTTGTCATATCAAAATAATCATTATCTGGTCTAAAGGACAACTGAGCTAGAAATAAATTGCAAGCACGACTATCTGAGCTTCTACAGGTATTTGCACATACAGTACAGCTGTCCTACAGGTGCTAAACATCTGCACTATTTTTCAACTCCTTTTTTACTGCATAGATAACATAGAACAACTGCTGTGTCCACATTGAGAGGCAGTCCCATCATAAACACGTTACTAGGTTCTTAGGTGAGTAAGTTCTACACAACTGTATTGTGTGTTATTTACATGGTTAAACATACACAGTAGTGGTAATATAGAAAGGTTAAGATATAAGCAGAACAACACCAAGTTAAAATGAATATTCCTACCTCATGGTACAAACACACACATATCACAGTATGTAAAGTTCACTCATTCGTCAATTATAAAGGGAGGGTACATGGAGAGAAAGGCATTTTCAGGTGTAGCTGGTGTTTAAAGTACGAGGAGGCATTGTACAGTGTCAGTTGTAGTAGCACAGTAACACAAAACAAAGGGCAGAGGGACATGAGGCCATGATCACATAGGACGGTTTCAATATGAGCACATGGCTTTCATTCTTTCAGGCTGGGTTGCAGCAGCTTACTCTGACATTTGGAGCTTCAGACAAACATGTCTTAGCTGAGTAACAATTGGGACAGCTGAGATGTTCAGGTGCACCTTCAACAGCAAACAATGCTTGTTCATTTTTTTTTTTCATTTTTTTTGGATGATAGTGTGACAGACGAGTTGCACATTTTCTATAGTGTAGAACAGTGTGAGAAAACATCTAATCTTCTAAATGGTTGCAAAGGAAATGTTAAAGGGGGGATTTAACAGATGGAAACTCCGGTCTGCTTTATTTGATTGTGTGTGAAGTTTAGGTTTTACTGTGATATACTTGTATTCCATATGTTATATATAATTTCTAATTATACGCAACAACTTCTGACAAATGTATAAAATATCCTGTTGCACCTGTTTTTATGTATCAAAACGCACAGAGACAGTTTGGATTGTGTACTGGCCACTTTTACTAGCCAATTTCTAAAACTTCAAAAAGGCAAAAAGTTCACCAGCTAAGTACTCTTTACGCTCTACGACAGGTCTGAGCCTTCAGCGTGGGAGGCTGAGAAACCTGTCACTCAGTCATGCACTCCCCTACTCCCCTACTTAGCCAGAGTAGAAGCACAAAAATCAAGGACAACTGAACAAATAAACAGAATCTGAACAAGTCAGCAAAATCAGACAGGAAAAACACTCTTATTCTGAAATGCTCCATGTGGATATGTAACAGAACAGACTCACAGAGCTGTTATCTGTAGTTAAAGCTAACAACTTGTAGGCTGAACGTCTGCTGCTAAAACACTTCAGTGTGAGTTGACAAAACCGCGGCACAGTCGCTGCCTATGTCGTTTTGGCTGGCGCCATTATCCCACGTTTTCCTAGTTTTGTTTGTTGCTGTAAAATGTACACACCCTGTGCCCACTCTGATTGATGATTAGTACCAAAACAGGAGGTGCAAGGAGCTTGAGATTGGCGAGCAGATCTGTCACACAAGGATGACAACGGAATGAATATCTAATTGCATGACTGTTTGAATCGGGTCAGAGGCGCTGTATAATTAATCTACATTTTAATCGCCATCTACACGATGAGCTAATCGCGTTCTTTCAAATCACGGTTTCAATTTGAAAAGGATTAATTGTTCAGCTCTAATACAGAGCTGGAGGCGGGACAACGCAGCCTCATAATCCTCTATTTGTATGACCCTGTCTGTCAAAATGACGGACAAGAAAGTTTAATGCAACCTCTGAGTGTACAGTAGGTTTGCTGAAAACAATACTGCAAAGACATGTGACACTGAACAGTAAAGTTGTGGCCAAAACAATGAGCTGAAAGATGCTGAAATGGTTCAGAAAGCTGAGGATTCATCACTAGTGAACCTTTGACATCACACAGACAGCTTTAAAATCTTTAAATACATTTTTTTTACCTGCATCTTATTGCACTTCTGCATGAACTACAGTATGTAGCCCCAGTGCTTTCCACGTAACTTCCACATAGCAATGAGATGTGACATGCTCTGTTTTAGAAGTGGTGCTTGCAGCTAAGGTTTGTGTTCCAGCACAAGAAAAAAAAGCCTCCTATCTGATCACAGCCTTTTACTGTTGGACCCCAGAGACGCCACATAGTTAGAACAAACAAGAGTTCTTGGTCAGACAACAGTTAACAGAACTGGTCTCATTTCAACATGGTACAGTTAGATGAGTTTCCATCTCAACAACAAAGACATGGTTACAGGGTCAGATGGGATTCTGGAAAAAGACTGCAGATAAACTGCTGCTGGGGATGTATGTAGTGGATCTCCAGCCTCCTCTTCATCAAATACGCTGCTTCTTATCGGTTAGCCTCCACCCCACTGGCAGTCAATCATCATCAGGGGAGCGAATAAGGAGGACACCTTACCATTGATGAAACTTAAGCAGTCCTGCCCCTTGGCCTCCAAAGCCAGCCATTGACCTCCTGTCTCTTCTAGAGGAGGGAGCTCTGACGGAGGGGAGGGGTACGGTTTTTCAGTTACTGTCTGCGCCCAGCGGGGGCTAAATCTGGGTCTGGAGCAGCTGGGTTTAGTATGGCTCAAGACTTGGCCCGGTTCGAGCCCAAAATCGGCCTATGTTTGGCCCAGATTCAGCCCAGATTTGGCCCGGATCAACACCATAACCTGCATGTGTCCAAGCTGACTGGCTAAAGAGCGCAGGGCTTGTAGAGGGATTGTGGTGGTTGGAGGGGTGTTATATGAGGATCTACGCATGACCAGCTGGGAGTGCAAGTCTCAATGAGGGAATAAGTGGAGGAGCTAAGTGGGGTCACGGGTCATAGGAAAAAGAAACTTATAGTATACAGATCTTATTGTTGATGAACGGCAGAAAACACCTGATGCATACTGTATTTTTTATCCAAAACATTTTAGTTTTTTATTTGTCAATTACTAGCAAATTGTCTTAACCCATCAGGTGTTTTCAGCCTGAATGCTTATTCTATTAGCAGTGTGTATTTAGGCCATGATGGTGAACTGTGTTGGTTTAATGGATCAAGAGCCCACAACGGTTTACTTGGAACATGCATAAGTGTGCGTATGTGCAGGATGTTTTGCACACAGCGTGTTGCAACAGTCTTACATTAAAAGTATGCCAATGAGTGAGAATTCATGATACCAAGTCACTTGTTACCTTGATGAATTAAATGAGCTGCTACATGCCCTTTTGGAAAACACTAACTCTCCATTAACTGCTCATGAACCTATAAGCAATGCGTTAGGATGTTGTATTCCCACTCCTTGATCCAGTGATACAGCGAGGCCTGTGCACCGTTTTCACCCTGCACCAACACAACCAATTCAACTCTAGCATTAAACAGCGAGCTGAATCATGTGGTGAAGCAGGGTTGACATGAAACAGTACCACAGTGTGGGATACCATAGGAGCAAAGAAGGGAACCACAGCGTTAGAGTGATATTTCTATCGCAGCTGTAGCTTCAGCACCAAACAGCCTCTAGTTTTCTCCATGACTATTCACAGCATCAGACCTGGGGCAAAACACGTGAGCATGTGAAAACCCTGCTGAGAACCCCAAACAGATTTAAAATGTTAAGATATGTGTCGAGTAAACCTCATCAAATGCGCCTTGCAGGATAATTCCTGTTTATTACAACCTTGGTCTTATTTTTGGATCATTGCTCTCAGTAATAAGAACATTGCTGAGATCTGGGAACGCTGTGCCATCAATATAAAGTCGTGTGGAGCAAGAATAAATCCTCAGGTTAGCCAAACTTGTGTGGAAGAGAAAATAAAGACAAATGGTAAAACTAATACTATTCGACCTACAGTACTTAGTGTAGTTGTGTGCGCAGTCTCCCTGTGCATTGACAGAATATAAGCTTGATTTCAGGCTTGTTTCCTTTCAGTTTGACCTCCAGATAAAGAGGTTTAGATAATCTGGCTACATTGCTGGCTTGTTCTAAGCGGTCTGATTGGCTGACTTTGTTGTGTTTCTTGCCCCATCAGACTTTGTTGTAGTGATTTCACTCGGTTTCCAGATTTCAGTAATGATTGTGGAGAGTACAGTATGGTCGTAACTGATAGAAATGTTGGTCAAAGCTATCTGAAAAAGTTGTATTAAACTGGAATAATCCTTTAAAAACATACAGTGAGGCTTTGAAAAATTGTCTTGCGGGTTGACTATCAAATTGAGGGATTAGAACAAAGACAACAAAAATAATTATTCATGTGTCCGGCCCTTTTGCTTCAAAGTAACAGCTAGTATACACTATGATGAGACTGTTTACTAATCCTGAGGTATAAAGAACATCTTAACCATGACTCATGGAGTGAGACGATAAAGCACATTGGTTTATGTAGTGGGGTTCGTCTTTCTCTTCTGTGTGGGTGGATCAGTGGGGATTTTTTTTGGTTTGATGTTCTGCACACTTCACTGTCTTGGTGTCGCAACTAGCAATATCTAAGTGTGAAAAACTTTTGCAGCTCTAAAGCTTAGTGTAGTAATTTAAGTGACAGTGAAGTGTGACAGTTCTGTTCCACAGATTGGTAAGGTTTACATTAAAGCAGAACAGACATTAGATTTTCACTGATAATAAAAAAAAGCTGCAGATATTTAGTTTTTAACATTAGCAAAGATATATTTGATAAGGATCCCCTAAATTTGTGATTTATGACCAAGACATGTTCTGGTTCCAAAATTTTCATAAATCTTACCCCAACTTAAAGCATTTTTGGTTCTCTATCACAATATCTCAATACTTATCAACTAACACATATGCCATTAACATTGAAGAGTTTGTTAGATAAAGCTAAGGCTATTGGGACACATACCTAACATAATACGTATGCAGAATCCCATGTGGTGTGTATGTGTACAAAATCAGCTGCATTGTGTTATTTATCTTAATTCTGTAAAATAAGAGACTCTAAATGATATACTATATTAATAATTACCACTAGAATCTTACTAGTGAAGTCTTCTTACCGCAAACATTCTCACTGTAGGGGTTTGTTCAACATAGTGTATGAAAAGTGTTAGCAGAGAGAGCAGGGACAAACATTCTACTGGGAACACTTGAATGATTTTGGTGTCTATGTTCTTTTGTATTTCAAAATATAATACGTTCACAAGTCCGTGTTCTTTATTGTTTTCGAATGTTTCCAAATTATGTATTTCAGTATTCAGCCCAAGTCTGATTAGAGCATTGGTTTGACCATCAGCCTAATGATGAGACAGCACAGCAACAGAAAAGTGGAGGGAAAGGAGGGTTGGAGAGTTTGAGGGGGGGCACTCTGAGGGAGGAGGAAGAGTAAGGGAGAAAATGAGGTTGAAATAAAGTGAAAGATGGTTTGGTTTACCAAAAATGCCCTCTGTCAGTCATGGAAAAGAATAGACAAAGAAAAAAAGAGAGAAAAGAAAGAATGAAAAGTGAAAGACTGATAAACGGTCAACCACAGAGCAAAAAAATTATATAAGGATATATACAGTAAATCATCTTCCAGAGGACTTTAAAACAAATAAAAACTTAGCGGAAAACTAGCACACCAGTAAGAGCAACAACAGTTCATCGTGGCAAATGGTGAAAGCGTGGCAGTCTCAGAAGTTGGTTGGGTCAGTCAGTGCTTGCTGCCACACTGAAACAACATATCCCATGTAACACTAAATTGATCCTCCTTTTCCAGAATCCCTATCAGGGTCAAGACCAGCACTACCAAAGAGACTGTGTGCATATGTGTTTGCTTGCACTGAGGGGAAGACAGTTGGGTGTATAAGGTAGCAATGTAATAACTGTCAGATAAGCTCATACTTGTCAAAATGTAACAACATCTTCAGGAGCACTCATTTATTTCCCATTTCCAAGAGAAAAAAAGATTGTAAACCCTCAAAATAAAATGTGGAGGTTTGTTCTTGACCTTGGGAACACATAAGGGATAAAATATTCTAGGCAAAGTTCACTTAATTAGCGATTCCAGATGCTTTGGGACAATTTTTAAAGGTCACTTCACCAGTGTTCACCAGTGTTCAACAGTCCTTATCACTGCTAACTCTACATTCACACATGCAGACTCAAAAAGTGACAAGCTACCAGTCACTGTGAACTGATCCTCAAAAACTGAGACATATCACCTCAAAAGGCTTTCAGTGGCACAACCGGGGAAAGTTTAAAAAAGTTCAACTTTATACAAACGTCCACTAACCGGTAGGAGCAACTTCACTACATATAAGAACTTTAAACAAGCTCAAAGTCATGGTCGGTGGCTTCAAAACAATATAGTTTTGCAGTCCTTCCAGAAAAATGCGGAGTTTTTTTGTGATTGTTGCGGGCAAAAATCCTTGATTACGCGGCACGGTTTCTTAAAATATGCGATGGAATATGCGGGATATTTATGCATTTTTTGCGGCGAAATTGCGGAGTATTTGAAAAAATGCGACCCCCGCATAAATATGCGGACTTTGGCTGATTTTGCATTGAATTCAGCGATCGCATAATCACGTTTTTCTGGAGGGACTGGTTTTAAAACACTACCTGGACTTTAACAAGAAAAACAAAGAGTAACAAAGTAAAAGGCAGCCTGACTGACCAGTTGGAGTTGATACTGTGATCACAAGGGCATTATACCTCACAGGCTTCCCAGGTGTCAACACTCCCAATTATTGTACTGTCGGCCATAAATTCAGATCTTTAAGTTAGCAGAGCGAAAGAAGGCAACTGCAGAAGACTCTCGACTTAATATTTCTTGGAAAAAGGTTCCAAGTATTTCAAGACAGGCATTGTAGAGCTAACCATTTTTAAAAATGTGCAATGATGAGGGTGCTTCCGCTTACTGTACATATTATGAACACTACTTTGATGAGTAGTAGCAGTTTTGTTGTGTGACGGGCAGTGTGCAGTTTGTAGGTTGTTTGTTGTCCAATAATTATGAAATGAAAAAAAACACCTTCTAAAATGAATCTATTTTAAGAACAATCATTCAAAGCTCCA
Source organism: Lepomis gibbosus (assembly GCA_029875015.1). Classification (NCBI taxonomy): domain Eukaryota; kingdom Metazoa; phylum Chordata; class Actinopteri; order Centrarchiformes; family Centrarchidae; genus Lepomis; species Lepomis gibbosus. The sequence continues at coordinate 12,068 of JAPMOB010222617.1, read as the reverse complement.
GCAGGTATATAAGAATTATTTTGTGCCATGTGGCAGGATAACACTTTGACTTTGGTCGAGAGTACATTTTGACAAGTATTACCTGGTAGTTAATACATTCAGTGGATACGGGGATCACTGTGGAAAACATGCACTATGCCGCACACTCTCAGGGATATCATGCTTCATTCATCATTGTAGAGATAATACTGTGACCGCTGGACATTCTCAAACACATCAACGGCATCATGCCTCTCTCTGTCATTGTCTGACCAAGGTGCAATAACACACTGTACATCAAATGTCTTTCTTAGAAGGAAATGCTTAAATGCTGCGCCTCGTGAACCTTCAAAATGTGCGTACACTTCGTTTTGTAGTTTATTTTTTACACCCTTTCTGTTTGGCCACAAAATGGAAGCCATGTCCTTCCTTTCCAGCAGTGGACCTGAGTGAACCTACCTTCTGCCACGCCCCATGGGTACTGGCGACCTCTGACCTTCTTGCCGTTCACCTCGATTACCACGTTGCTGCCGACTACTGCCAATGGCATCTTCTCCTGGTGTGGAAAGACAAAAGATTATTTATGTTGTTTTTTTTTTTAACTTATTGCTCTTTGTGGAAGGACTGGTGCTTACAGCTGTTTGAAAGACTGTTCTTCCATATCTGATTGGTCACTTCCTGCGGCAAATGACCATACCTGACCTTACAGTTTCATTCCAGTTAATTCCGTTCATCTGGGATTACTTACTGCTACATCTCACTGTTGCAAATGCTGCAGTTTCATCATGTAAACACACTCACTGATGGCCAACATCTAAATGATTGGGGAGGTATTCCACGTGTGGTACCATTCTTGGCTGTTGCCAGAGGCAGCAGTTACTCAGGCAGAACTACATGGACGATGATCCTTAGTGAAAGTTCTTCAATGAGCTTGTCTATAAAGCTGATGATCAGTTATGCAATTAGGCTGCCAGGCACGGGGGAATTGGATGGAGGCAGCTGCGGGGGTTGAACACTGACCAAAGGACAAACTGACCTTTGGCTGCCTGCGGCTCTATTTAACAGTCTTACGGCTGAGAACAATCACCGTCCTTAAATCAAGTTTTAGATGACTAACAAGATTGTGTGGTCCATTACCTTGATCTTTCGGATGAGCTTGTTGTCCTCGTCGTCCTCCGTGTCTGGGAATTCATAAATTTTGATTTTGTGCTCCTGTATCTCTTTCATAATCTGAGAAAGGGAGAAAGTAATCAGAATAAACGCAACGTGTACACACCACAGCCCTGCATACATATGTGGCTCAAAAAGGATTTTAATTTGTCTTTTGGGTTTAAAATCCTTTTACATTTAAAAAATGAATAATTTCACATTTAATGCTTATTTTAAAGATGTTTATTAAGTATAGAGTCAGGTGAGCTGTTTCCACCTGCTACAAGGCTAATTCCCTCTTAGCTCTAGCTCCATACATGACGCACAGAAATGAGCGATATCGATCTAACTCTCCCACAGAAACCTCATAAGCATAGCTCCCAAAATGAGTTCACCTTAGTTAGACAGAGCTCTGCTTATCCCACTGATGTGACACATACATACACAAATACCTGTTTTTTAAAAAGCTGGCACTCCTCTGGAGTCAGAGTGTCGGCTTTTGCGATAAGAGGGATGACGTTGACCTTGTCATGGAGTCTCTTCATGAACTCGATGTCCAGCGGCTTCAGACTGAAGGGAAGACAGAAAGAAAACCATAAGAACTAAAAGTGACTGGAAATTTCCCCAAAACCATCAAAAAGTCAACAGAAGTCTATTTATTTTCTACATAAAGTCACTATTTCTGTGAACAAACAATTCATTGAGAACAATGAATCTAAAGAAAATGCCAAAGTGTGTTTCCTCAGTGCACAGCTTGTCAAATGAAATGCAGTTCAGAGGGTCACCAGCAGAGGGCCAACCAAAACATGTCCATGTAGCCCCAGGCAAGGACACAATGAAGCCAGTTGAGTGTGACTGACTTTTTGTCTTATGTGCTCTTCTTCTGTGGTGACAACAAATGGTTTTGTCTTACTGGGCTGATGAGAGATTGTCTTTGTAATACTCTATAGGCTCTCTCTCTCTGTCTGAATGACAAGTGGAACTCGTATTTAGTCGTGTGGCCAGAAACAGAGCTCTCATCTGGCATGAAGTTGGTGGGCTGCTTGCAAGTGTGGGCGGTGTATGTGGAAAGTGAGTATGTGCTGCATAATGGGAGAAAATTATGTAAAAATATAACTGTGCATGGTTGAATACTTGTATCCAGTTGTACCCCTGTGAATGCGGTTATCTTTATATATGTACATTCAAATGATGCATGCTACGTGCGGACGTGTGTGTGTAACGAGAAAGAGTAAATGGGATGTTGAGATACTCATTCCACGAATGCAGAAAAACAAAGACGGCAACAAAACAGCTGTCCACTAGTTCACAGAGGGACAAAAAGACCGTAAGACCGGGGTCAATCTTGTGTATAGTGCAGCATCAGAGGAGCCCTGAAGGGAATGCGGTCTCAGATAAAACAGGAGTCAGATTGTCTGGTAGAAGCAGGGGGAGACTGCATGAGATACTGACTGTCGCGCCACTTACATGATCTCAAAGTTATTCTTTTCAATAAATCATAAATCGCCTTTACACACCGACAGTGATTTATCAACCCAGCAGCATTCACTGCTGGTTTTACTGACTGTTGGAACTTTTCCTTTATTCTCCCTTTGGTTTCTTGGGGTATAAAACACCACAGACAGGCTAAGCTTGGAAACATGAGCATGTAGTTTTTCTTTTAACACAGGATTTATAGGATTTAAAATTTGAAAGCAGCATGCAAACTACATTTCTACAGCTGTTGCAGACGATTTGAAAGTGTAAACAGTCTGCTTGGAAACTATAATAGCAGAGAGACAGAAAAAGAGCAATTTTCTGATGCATAACTAAGATTTAGTGACTTGTGTCAGTGTCTCAATGGTTAGACTGAATTTATATCAACAATCTTGGAATACAAGATTGGGGCATTCCACAAACTTTTATTGACATTTATAGAGCTGTCAAATACAAAGAAGTGAAGCAAACTGATTTTCAAACTCACTTGCACTTACTGCACTGTGCAAAGCTGGGCAGAAAATTTCCAGATTAATGCCGTTTTAGGTCCCTTTAAAACATACGCCTGTAAATGTGATGGCACTTTTAAATGTTGTTCTGACTAAGCACACGAGTCACCTTACAAAACTCACAACTGCAATCTGATGAGGTCGGCCTAGTAATATTTCTCACGACTTCCAAGTTGGAATAGTGAGAAATAGTCGAGGAAGTTCCAACCCGAGTCTAAACTGAATGCAGTCAAATAAACAAAGACTTGCAGCATCACAACAGAGAAATTAAATGCACGTCTAAATTCAGTTGCATCTTCTACACTCAGTGAGATGATTTTAAGTTGTTAAAATTCATAATGGTCTTTAAAAATCATTTGCCTCTTACAAAAGTGGCTAGCTACAGCTATGCTAGCTGGTCTCTGTGTGACATGTGTAACATAAGCATGCAAAAATGCTCATAATGACAATGCTAACATGCTAAAGTTTAGCATTGTAACTCATCATCTCGAGTGGGTGTGAATATCTGCACCTTTCATGTCAATCCATCCTTTAGTTAGGGAGATTTTTGTGGATCAGTGTGGTGGACGGACAGACGGATGGACCGAACGACTGACAAGCATAACCATCCCTTGAGCCAAGCCGCTAGGCGCGGCTAGAAATCCCTCCTCCATCACTTCCAATACTCTAAAAAACATTTATAGTTTACATTTCTAAACACATGTTCTAAGTCTCGCGTATTGTTCCTATTCTTGTCCCTGGCAAAATCCGACAGTAAGTATCAGATTTTGATGTGTGCCTGTCAGAATCAAAAAGCAGTTTTACAGGTTGAAGCTGAACAGTAAAGACGCCATCTGCCTTATCAACAGACAGCAACATGTTTATACACTTTCTGGCTGGTACTATTGAAAGATTTGCACAACAATGTAAGTTTAAACGCTGACTCATCCCTGCAGATTTAAAAAACCCAGGGATGATTTAGATCACCATCACTAAGCCTAATGGATTTTGGGTTATGTGGAAACAGAGCTCCACATTTTAACTCAGACTGACGCTACAGCTATATTGAGAAACAGGGGATGTTTCAGGGATGCAAGCAAACACACACACACGCACACACACACACACTCTGAGAGACTGCAAAATGAGAGAGCAGACAGAGTGTGTTTGTCTGAGATGAGAGGCCTGTCTCTGTGAGCTGCTCCGAGCCTCCACTCTGATTGGGTGATTCAGTGATGGAGAGAACAACTCTACTGAGCATGAGCAGAACTGGATTATATAATCTTTGTGGGTCACAAGCACTGGCTGGCACAGACACACACACATACACACCCTTTAGCTTGAGCTTTAGCTTGCATAGCTGGCACAGGATCTCCAAGGCAAAGAAAGGTCATACGTCACAGGTTTAAATCCTACATTTTTTACTGACTGGCACAGCACTGTCATTTGGACTAGTACAGATGAATGTTGGTTAGTCTTTATAACACATTTGAATACAAATAGCCTTGCAAAGGGGGCATCTTGACCAGAACAAACCCATCCGCCCACTTGCCAAATGCTGCTTCTAAAATATTGGCTACAGAATATCTTCCTTCACCTGGTTGGAATTTTGATACTGTGTGAAATTATCGCCTTGGAAGAAACTTAAATCTGCTATCCTCAATATTGAATGTTAAAAATGGATCAAATGACTACTTTCTAATGTGAAATGGGTGGCTTGTAGTGACTGACCCACAGAGAACTGTCACCTCACCGTAGTTAACCTCAGCGTTTTAGCATCTTTCAGTTGATTGTTTTTTTTTTTTTTTTTTAAATCACCCATAACTTTACTGTTGATTCTCACCACTTGAATCAGTTTCCAGACGCAGCAGGAAGCGGTTTTCATCTAACAAACCCACTATCTGCCCTAGGGCTGTGCGATATGACTTAAAATCTCATATCCACATATAGGTCATTTCATAATAATGATACATATCCCTATATAGAACATTTTGTTATAAATTTCATGAAATATTATGAGTAATTGTTGGAATTTCCCACGTAAAAGGTGGGGTATATAATTCTGGAGAAATTCAATACCATGATGTACAGTGCACAACGACACTGCAAGTAATGTAACTAACGTTGGCTGACTAACTGAAGACATCAGCTTCAGACAGTGATACTCACAAATCTCATGCTGCTATAACTAACATCACAACAGCATGTTTTGGTGAACTAGAAAGTAAGCTAATGGTCTGTAGCCAAGTCATTACGTTACCAGGTACACAGATCATGGCTGGAACTGCTGGATTAGTGTTGTGTGAGCTCCTCGTTTTTGCTTTCATGGTCTGAGTCCTCCTGTTCAGTATTACTCATTTCTGAGAAAACTTCAGCCTCCTCCATGTTAGTTTCGTCTTAATGCAAATTACTTCCCTGCAACACCGTCAAATGTGGAAGAACGGGCCGTGGTGAATTTAGTTTCAAGTTCGATATTAGTTTTAAGTTGGATATTCGACAGCGACTAGCTGACGAATATAGTGGAGTATTTAGCAGCTACAGCGCCAGATATTTTTCTCAGGAGTTGATTTTGGTGACCAAAACAGAGCTAAAGTTGAGTGAATATAGGACTTACATTCATCAGGTGGCCAAAAACACAACTCCAAATAAATGCTAATGTTGCTCTGTCTCTGATGAGTAAATAAGCAAATGTTTGCTATATCAACTTTATATATAAAGGCCATTTATCATTCGCCTCAGCTTTAAATACTTGAGAATGATTCCTCGCTGTAATGTTTCAACAAGAAACACATCACATCTAGAAAACATTAGAAGAAGTCATGGGATCTTCAAAAGACCAACAAATTTTTGAATATCCAACAGCAATATGTTTTTAATCGGTCTTCGAGACAGCCATGAAATTCCAGGCATTTACTGGCCTCAATGAGGTATCGATTTGGTGTCCCAATGCACCAAATGTATTAAGAAAAGGAGTCACAGATGATACCTTATTTATTTATATTTTATATTATTATTCATTTATTTATATATTTATCTATATATTACATTTATTTATATACTACAATATTTGTTGATACTTGGGGAATACCTAAAAAATTCTGTATTTTTTAGGTATTCCCAAAGTATTATTCTATTCCTCCTGAAAAGCAGCAATTTTGTTTGACATCACAGTCAAATATGGGAAATATTATTAACAGCAATAATGTTCACAGCATTTTATCTCATTATCGCCTGATTTCGTCTCAGGCGAGACCTACCCGTGTCCAGAGGGCGCGATGAAGTATAGGCAGCAGTGGACTCTGTTGTCTGGCATGGATCTGCGGTTCACCCTCGACTCTGCATTGAGGAAGTCCTCGCACTTACTGTCAATGTAATTTATGACTGGCTGCCAACTGGGAAGATGGAGAAAAGACATCAGGCAGAGAAAAGAGGACTTAGGATAATAAAGAACATATAATCATTTGGTAAGATCTAACTGTGCACATGTTAATCTGGGAAACACCCTGATTATGCCAGCCCTCCTCACCAGTTGCTGTTGTCCACTGCATCTCCAAACCCTGGTGTATCGACAATGGTGAGTGTCAGTTGGACCCCTCCTTCCTTAATCAGCACTTTGGACTGCTCCACCTGAAACACACCAGCATTCACACCATTTAGTACACTGCTGATCGGAATCATATAAATCCTAGCTGTTGCATCTTTCACTATTCGTGTGGAACACTTTGTAAATGCAATTCAGAATACAATTTTCCAACACCAAAGTGCCCACCCACATTGGCCTACATGTTTAATTATGTGACACTATCCTCTCCCACTCAAGGCACTGATGATACATCATACACTGTAAGTGCACCCACACAGCCTGCTGGGTGATTGAGAGAAACCAGTATCTGCTGGTAGTAATGTGTGAGGAACATTAACTCCTGAAAGAAGCTAATCCTGGAGATGATATGAGGTGGCAAAGTTCAAATACTTAAAGAGCAGCTTCACACTAAATTTTGTATGGAGGAAAAGCACTGCTGTTTCGACCTCTATGGGTTGAAAGCTTAAGAATGATCATATACACGGCTGACCACAAGTGAGTGCCAGGTATTTAAAATTATGAAAGTGATGATCTGATAAATATTACCTCAGTTGTTTTATGCCTGAACTGTCAAGCGCTTTTTAACCAGGAAAATGCCAGCTCAATTACACATCGCAATAATCTGTTACTACACAACAACATTGTAAAAAATAGTAAAGATGACATGACACTCACTGTGATGGATTGCCTCTCAAGCTACTCTCAACTATATCTACAGTCGCTTATTACATTACCAATAAATTCCACTCCAAAGCTTGCACGGCGACAGCAGCTATTTGCCTTTTTCCAAAAGAAATCAGGTAATCCTCTAGACCAATAAAATAAAATAAATGAATTAATAAAAAAAATCTTATGTTGCCTTGTACTCCACACCCCAGAGGTGCAGGGCTAGATAATGTTTACTCATCCTTTACTTAGCATTGCTTAATTTTACTGATGTATAAAAAACAGAAATCATCATCAAGTCTTTTTTGGCAACACGGCGGAGTGCACAAGATGTCGTCATTTGAGTCATAGTTGGTTGGGGCTTGAGACAACAAGTCTTAAAATGAAAATGCGTGAACTAAAAAATAAAAATCATCATCATGAGTCCGCCGATGTTATGGGAGTACAATGCTAATTCAGTGAAGTAGCCTTTGAAGCCTCAATGAGCTAGTGGTTAAAATAAGTAACCGCCCTCTTGGCCGTCAGTGAAGGTGGAGACTCGGTGGGACTGGAGTCACTGTCATTCAGTTAAAACCTCTCTTTGGGTTGGAGGTGTTAACAAGCGAAATGGCTGTTCTGTCACACATCTGCATCTGTTGTACATGGGGTGATGAGAGAGGGGGATGCTGGAGCAACGATTTGTTAAAGTCTATTTAGACTCGGAGCAAACGCATACAAAGTCAATAGGACACACATGGATGTAAACGCCCATGAATAATGCAAGGTTAAAACATCAAGGTCCGAACTGATGTTCAGTCTGAACTCACTTTTGAAAGGGGGGTAGGAGTGTCATGACTGTCAGGTAACTAAGCTTTAATGGGGGGTTAAGTTGCTCTTCAAAGTCTCTACTAGTTCATTTTCATACCTGACGCAACTTGATGAAAAGAGAGGTCCGTAGAGGAAACTGCATTAAATATTCTCAAAGAAAAAGGTATGAAATGGTAACCAATAATGTAAAGATCGTTTGTTACGGCAAACGGCCTAAAATGTGCAACCCCCTCGGCCTATTCCATCTCACTCTTAAGTCACATATATTCACTTTCAGTCCCACAGATCCATCATTTCCTGCTGCTCGTCTGCTGTTCCCTCGCTTCGCCGCATACTTTCACAAGACCATCTAGTTATTTTAGGATCACCCCTTTAACTCAAAATACAGCCCTCTCGCTCTAACACAAACATTCTTCAGCTTCCACAAACCTTTAGATAATCTGTCCGACTTTACAGCTGAGCATATATATCACGCACCGCAGTCAGTTGACATATGTGAGCTTAATTGTGCGTCCAGCTTGTGTATTAAAATGTGTGTTTGTGCTGTAAGTGTTTGTGCGTGACATGTCAGCCATCTCAAAACCAAATCTGCTATTTCCAACGTTTTCTGCAAAGAAAAACAGATTGGGAGAAAACCTCAAAAATGTCGTCAGTCTCAACACCATCATTTAAAAGAAAGCTGATCTGGGGGAATGTGAGTGAGCGACAAAGCATGAGAGATTGTTCTGGAATATAAATACTCTGACCCCGTCTCTTCCCCGCAGCCTCAGACGCCCGCACCCGCAGCAAACACACTTACACACACTAACTGCTACTTGCAGGAGAGCCTGTATGCCCACGTTGCGCTCGTCGGGTTCAGATGAGGTTTGATGTGAGCGACGGACCGAGAGAGAGCTGGGAGCAAATGGTTCTTAGTGTTTTCTGTCTCGCCAAAACAGAGTAAATTTAGCACTGTGCTGGTGCGCAGACTGGAACATAACCGAGCTGCTGTCATGTGGAGATGCAAAAGATACAAGAACCACCTGATTTGCTTCCACAATCCATCATTCAGGTCACACTGCGTGAGGGCAAGAATTCAGTATCTAAAACCACAAACTGAAGTTAGACAGACTATAGTGTCAGTACCAACACCAAAATTATGTTTTTCCTACTTAAATTGTTACTTTGATTTTTTACCTACAAAATCCTTACATTTACACATACAATGAATGCGCTTTGGTATTCTGGTGCATAACAATAAACCTAGTAGGTAGAAAATTATAAGAAAGATAAAGATAGAGCAAGTACAGCAGGTCAAGCAATCATAAATACAAAATTGAAAATAAGACACGAAGTGCAGAAATGTGCAAAATATTAGCATTGGATTTAACAATAAAAGTTCTCAAATGTTAACTTTTCCCTATATGCAAGAAGTTGTCCAAGAACTGACAATCTAAAATTGGCACCATTCTGATTGGAATCAGGAACTGTCCAAGTGTTAACTCAACTTGGAAAAAGTATTTAGACAAAATAATCTTAACTTTCTCTGGAACTTTATTTTTCTGTATCCCAAACCTGAGATGAATGATCTGGCTCAGTTGCTCATAAAGGTGGTTTAGTTAGTGCCACACTTGGGTTACGTGATTACAATTAGCTTTCAGACAATCAATACCACGGGGCTACGGACATGTTTCACGATCAGTACCAAAACGTTGAGGTTCAGTGCTCAGCCCTACAACTCTGGACCTGTCTTTCAGACTGCCTTTTGCCTTACCTCAAAAATGTGTCACGTTAAAACTGTCCTGTAATATCTTAAACATCTGACTTTAGAGATAGAAGATGATAGATGTGATAGAATGACTAAGGTGTCATGACTGTACACAGGATTGTACTTGACTCCAGTCTAATCTGATGTTTATTTTCAAGTTTTTACTGGAGCCGGGAGCTATGGCATCAAGTTGTCTCTGTTCACAATTGAAAGGTTAAAGGTTTGGTTCACTCAAGCTACAAAAACACATTTTCTAACTCTGGCAGGGTTGGGTGTTGAACTTCAATACTTGTTGGTACAGGCCGAAATGTGCACCAAACTCTGTCCAATACCATAAGCTGGCCTAATTAATTATTATGTGATTAGCTAGTTCCTGATTTAAATTTTAACATTTTATGCTGTATTTTTTTAGGCAACCATTTTAAGAAACTGGCAGTACAACAATATATTGAATTTAGGGACAGCAAAAAGTACAAAAATAAATCCATTTTTAATATTTGATACATAAGCGATATTTAAATGCTGCTACAATCTGAACCAGAACTGTGCATTGGTATAATGCTAATTATTCACAATAGCTCCCTCAAAATTGCACATCTTTTCATTCAGTAAAGAGTTACAGGAAAAGGTAAAAATAAGTAGTTCACATAGTTTATTCAAAAGATGAATTTAGACCTGTCTCAAACGATCCCAAACCAGCTGTCTGCAAACAATTTTAAAAGTTGGTGTGACCTTTGGCCTTCCATATTGAAAAAAATACTATCTAACCTGTTGATAGTTTTGCGTTTGATATTTCTGCTTCCACCTCAGTACACTGGAGGTGATATTAAAGAAACTACATACCTTTATCGTGGGGCCTCTTTCTGCAGCAGGAAGCCGTTTAAATAAAAACTGCTGACAGCAAGACGGATACTTGAAAGATCCTCTGCTGTTCACTCCAATTGTGTTGGGATAGATGCAGAAATCTCAAACTTGTGGAGTTGTGTCTGTGGATGAGTGAATGATACTTGTTTGTGGTAATGTGCAAAGACGACTGCTGCAGAGTGAAAGTGGGAGCCAAATCCTGCAGCAAAGTGATTTGACAAATGTGTTTTAAGTGACTGTGTGAGAGCAGCTTTTATGATTATGCAAATCAATCATTAATCAAGTAAAGAGATTTATTTTTTCAGCTTTTTAGTTCTTTGTGTGTGTGTATGTGTGTGTGTGTGTGTGTGTGTGCGTGTATGTGTGTGAGGCTGAGTGTTAACATTTCATGAGAAAATTCTTGCCCTGTTACTGACCTTATCACATCTCAGGGGAAATACAAGTACTCTCACCCAATTGCCTGTTTTTCTTGGTCTCTCCTGTCTCTTCCTCTTACTAATCCATCACTGCCTCAGTCCTCAGATATATTCCTAAAGCTGGCGTAGGCAACAATGGAGAAACTAGCAAAAGACTGTTAAATTTTAAAGGTATCCAATTGAAAAAAATCACATAGACACATTTTGATGCACAGAGAGTGCATGGGCAGAGTGTACTTAGATAGGCAGGTAAGTGGCCAAATAAAATGATTGGCCAGGGTTATTACAGTCCCGTAATAGCTACAGATATCTGACATTTTTCATGTTTGTGTCAGAGCACTGGATTTATTGATTGCTGTTGGGATGTAAAGATAACACATATAACAAAATGCTTCTGAAATAAATAACCAAACCCAAGCTTTAAAGAAGACCTATTATACTGAAGTTCCAGCCCTATATTACACCTCTGTGACTCCTCTATGTCACCTTTGTATGATTCAAAGCTCAAAAAAAGAGATTTCTATCTTATATTGGCTCTTCATGCAGGCCCTCATTTCAGCCTCTGTCTGAAACAAGCTTTACATGCTCCTGTCTCTTTAAGGCACACCCCTCCAAATCCCACTGTGTTGTGATTGGCTGTTCCTTTGTGGGTGTGGCCAGCATTCTCCACCTGGAGCAAATGACCATGGCTGTGTCCGAAATCTACTACTCACTATATAGTGGACTATATAGTGCGCTAGCCATTTTATAGTGCTGTCCAAATGTATAGCCTGTGTCCGAAATCACCCACTACTCACTATATAGTGAGCTCGTCATTTTGTAGTGCTGTCCGAATGTCTAGTGATAATTATTATACCCTATATAGTCCACTCAATGTATCCCAGAATGCATTT